>CAHIKZ030001894.1:542500-575000 GCA_903632075.3 Acanthosepion pharaonis | reverse complement strand
TGTTCATTCTGGTTTTCTGAAAAAAAATGAAAACAATCTTTTTTTTTTTCATAAGATTCCAAATCTTTTTGAAAACCCATAAATGTTTTTTTTGATGTTTAACAAAAATAACAATTCAAAATTTCAATGATTAGTCAAATGTATATTTTCTAAATTTCTATGTCAAGTAAATGATGGATATTTTGTTTTTCACATGTTGATTTGAGAACATTATTGCAGTTTTATTTGTTTACTTTTAGATAAACATATGTTAGATTCTTTAATAATGGATTCAGTGAGGGTTAATAATTCTTTTTTTAATATGTGTTTAAAATAGTTAAAAATATTATTTTGATTAAGTTTCAAAAATTCAAATATGTAAGAATTAGGTTTTTTTTTTTTTCAGTGGTGCCAAAACTAAACACACACACACATTAAACTAAATATTAACTAAAAAAGAAATTCCTTGTATTTAATCATGGAATTTTGAGTTGTTACATTTTTTTTTTTTTTTTTTTTTCAATTCATGAATTTGTTTTGTTAATGCTAATGTTCTAACAGATGGTTAAAAATACTGATTTTTTTATCCAATCAAATCTATGAATTGGAAATGTTTGAGTATTTAAATTTTTTTCTCTAATATTGAGCACTTGATGTTATAAAAAAAAAAACAAAAAAAAACTACAAGCAATTGTCTCATTGAAATTATATTTATTTCTTTTCTTTTTTTTCTTTTCCATTTTTTTTTTTTGATTATATATTGATTACTTTTTATTAAAAATTTTTATTTTTTCCCTTTTCTTTTTTTTTTTTCTAAAATAATCTGTGCCAATTCTTTAGAGTTGCAAAACAATTTTGAAAGTAATGTTGGGTGTTGATGTGTTATTTTTTGTCCCCATTGTTATTTTTGGGACCGGGGCTCAATAAGTTGGGTGTAACAGAGTTGATATTAATGATAGAAATTAAAATGTATAAACGTCAACAATAACAAAAAATGTTAAATTTTGGCATCAATAGCAAGAATTTGTTTTTTTTTTTTTGATAATGAAAATTTAATTTTGGTATGGTGTATTTATTTTCAAATTTTCTCAGTTTTCTTTTTCTCTTTTTAAAAGTCAGTCAATCAAGTTGGTTTGATTCTAAAATTTTGTTTGTGAGGATGCAAAGTTGAAATTGTCTGTTTTTGATCTTCCCAGACACTGGCAGATGTGTTCTCCTGTTTTGATACTGCTACTTGTCTACAGAATCTACTGACTACTGCTATGGGTACCCTAGTCACCCTCTTGATCTTCTCTAGCACTACCTCTTGTAGTGGAAGAGTCGTTTTTTAATGTGAGGGGTTAGGATGATGGCAATCAAATTTGGATCATTACTGATGACAAGGTTATTTTAGAATGATGAAATGACATCATCATTCTGGTCAATAAAACACAATTGTCAGTCAAGTGCAGAATTATTCTTACTATTTGAATATTATATTTCTTGTTCTTTATATAATGTTGCCAACAGATGGTATCTTCTTCAAATAACATGTTGTCAGTTTCTGTGCTAATATTCTATTTCTTTGATATTTAAAAGCTAGAAATCAGCTTTTGAATAATTGGATATAAATTTCGTTCTAATAAGAAGACTTGCATTACATCTCTCTAACCATAGCTCAATTTTGTCATATTGCAGCAAAAGAAATTAGAGACCTATGATTTTGTCTATCCATAATTAGGGTATACAAATATATAATGTCCTCACATTATTTAAAAATAATGGAAGCATCTTATATAAAAAAGTACAGTGTATGTGTGTTTGTTCAAAAAAAATCCTCCAATTTTACATTTGATTCAATGATTCATAGCTCATTCAAAAGCCCTAGAAAAGATAGGCTTGGGGAACGATTTTCATTGAGCTCAGATTCAGGGTTGCCAGATTATGCAAAGTTAAAAATATATATTAATTATTATACTAGCCATTATTGTTGCTTTCATGGTTCAAGGGGAGTAACTCTTATTTTCCTTTTGTATCCAAAATTGCAGCTAGCTTAAAATTATTAAGTTCTGGCTTAAAAGCCTGCATTTATCAGGGTGGCATTTAAGCTAGCTCCTGTGGAGGACTTTTGGTTTGACCATCATCACAATAGCTAGGAAGGAGTAGATGCGATAGGCATCAATAAACTACAGAAGAACTCAAAATTGATTGCTGCATTTAAGTATTGAATTAATATTTAAGCTTTACCTTTTAAAAGTTCAATGATAATTCTTCTGCTGCCACTTAATTTAAAAGATGATTTGATGTACGTAGATCCTTATTTTCTGTACAAACAATTATTTTTTTTATTTCATGGGTGACAGAACAGGGGACAATTTATAAGATAAAATTAAAGATAAAATTAATATGGTGTAAAGATGGGAAAAACATAGAAATTAGAATTAATTATACATTTGAATTCAACATTTGAAGAGGAAAATCAGGTCAACAATAGGACATTTAATGTGGGGCCTGAGCAAACCTTTATTATGGAATCTATCCTCAAAAATGTTCCTCAAAATATGGAATTTTTTCCTCAGTTGCAACTCTGTTCAAGACAGATTCTGAGTGATAAGTAATGTATTACAAACTACTCAAGAGAGCAATTTGTATTTACTTGACAACCCACTGAGTCAGGTTGTGACACAAGGACAGTTTTTAACGTGGCGACCCAAGTGTCTGCGTTTGGGCTGCTGGTCTTAGCTTGTCCAAGCTGGTCATAGACGTGATACTATCAGCATCCAGATTGTGGAGATTGGGAAAACATCCTACCAGGAGTCTGTTCCACAAATCAGTAGTTCTTGAGAAGAATTTGTCTGAATGGAACTTCCTCCTTACTAATGGAATACAAAGGGAATGGGGATGATTTACCTTTGTGTATGTGATATGGCAGGTCCCAAATTCTTACTTCATTCCTTTATATAAAATTGCTGTTAGGATGGCTGCTGTTACATGTATCAATGAATGTGCACGGTCAACTGGGTAAGACCTAAAACTATCAATGAACCTTGTATTAACATCATTGATGACATCTTAATTCTTTTATAATAGTTTCTTTTCTTGCCTGTGGAACTCCTTTCCAATTGTTTCCTACCAACAATCTTCAAAAAATTTAAATGCAACATCAATTGCCATATTCTGTCTTCCTGAATCCTGCTCTTTTATTGTCCTTTTCTTCACTTCTCACTAAATTCTTCTCATTCTCTTTATCTCCCAGTAAGCCAAATGCATCTTAGTGGCATTGTTGCCTTGCTTGTGGTGAAATGATTACAAAAAAAAGAAAAATATGTATACTAAAATTCCATGTGCATTTTTTTTTTATGTTAGGCACAGAAAATTTATTCAATTGTTTTTTATTATTATTTCAATTAACTGTTATTCAGATAAGGTTATAGCTGTTAAGAATTTCTTTCTCTCTTCCTTCGTTAGCAAAATGAATAACAAATAATTTTGTATCTTCTTTGTTGTATTATTCGCAAGTAGAATGTTCAGGTTGATTAACAGATATTGACACAGTGAATCTGGCAAGTTGAGTTCAAATGGCAAACTCATCTGTTGAATTAACTTTCATATTAATACTGTGAAATTTATTAATACATTTCTTCTCCCAACTATAGGTTAAGTAACAGGGTAGACTGAGTTCTCTCATGTTGGGTGACAGTCTGAGAAAATAAGTTCTGAAATCAAAGCTGTGGAAAAAGCAGTAGAAAAATATTCCACAAGAATGCATAGTAATTCACAGATTATAAAGAAAAGAAAGCTGTGAAGAGTCATAATTACCTACATCCTGAAGAGAGACAGCATTAAAAAGAAGTCTTCAAACAACATGACTCTTTTTGTTGTCTTCAACTTCTGCTCTGCTTTTAATCCAGGAACCAGTCTACCACAGTTATCTCCCTTATTACTTTATTTTTTTTTTTCTTCTCAATGGCCTTGGTTGGGTGTCAAATTTTATCAATACTTCAGTTCTATATTCAGTCTTTTATTTTTTTTTATTTTTTTTTTTTTATTTATTTATTTATTTTTTTTTTTTGTAACCTTTTTCACAAGTAATCTTTATATTATCCTACAATTTTTAAATCTTTAGCAAAAATATTAATACAGGTTGAGAATATTTTATCCAAAATTCTAGGGACCAGAAGTGCTTCAGTTTTCAGGGTTTTTTTTTTTTTTTTTTTTTTAGATTTTGGAATACAGGCTATTTAATTTGTATATAGCACTTATAAAATGAGACAGCTTGGAATGAAAATAAGCATAAACATGATATTCCTTTACATTTCATAACACAGCTTATATACCCTGAAGGTAGTTTTTAATAAATTTTGTGTACATACAGATACAGGTAATGATGCTAGTCATATAATGCTCACACAGATTTTTAAGTGATGAAATTAAGATCTCACATAAAAATAATGTATTTTCTGTACATATACAAAAAAAAACATGATCATTACTTAGAAAAAATATATAAATGCAGGACTTTTTGCATATCTTTACTGAGCATGAAACACCTGGTAAGTAATCCAAGAACAAGGGTGTTGAGAAAGAAATTCTTAATCATTAACAAAAAAACTGGCACCAATGTAAGCTATGTAGCTGGGGCTTACTGAAAGTTTTCATTCGTGACAAGTCAGGTAAACACCTGAAAAACTTTCAGATTTTGCAACTTTGGATAAAGGATACTCAACCTATGTTTATTTCCTCTTGTCTATTTTTTTTTTTTTTGTATATATTTTTGTATATATTTTTGTGTGTATTTATTTTTTTCTATGTAAATCTCTTGTAGGTACCTAATTTTTTCAAAAGAACACATGACTACCGACTGTACAACCCTAATATGGTGTTTATTAATAACTTTTGGGGAAAAGAAACTGTACACAGGTAAAGAATTTTACTCTTTAAAGTCAAGCAAATTAAGTGATTTTTTTTTCTTGTTTTTGTTCAAAACCACTAGAAAGTGAGTTTCTTTAATATTTAGCAAATGATAAGAAGTCAAATTTTTATAATTAGTCAATTAGCTTTCTGCATATCTCTGTTAAGTAACTACAAAGAGTTTGTAGTTTTAGTCATAATAATTGTGATTTGCAAGCCTATGACTGTAAACAGATATTAATATAACATTCTACTGGGCATAAAATGGGGATCGATTTTTTATTGTTATTAAGTAATAAACTGATCCCCCTACTAGAATTATTACAAATTAATATAATAATTGGAAAATTATTTTTACCTTCTTTCAGTACCAGACGATATTTTTCCTTAATATTTAGCAAATGGCAAGTCAAATTTTCATGATTTGTCAATTAGCTTTTGAATATCTCTTGTCCACTAAAACACAACATTTAAAGGACTTTCTGGTTTTAGCCATAATATTTGTGTAAATTACCTACAGTTTTATTTGTTTAGGAGTGTAAAAATATTCCTATATTAGTATTAAAAGGGTGATTTTTTTTTTATTTATTTTTTTTTTTTTTTTTTTTTTTTTTTTTTTTTTATCAGATTTTGAGGCACATCCTTTAAATTGTTTTAATTATGCAATAATAAGCGAACATATAGTTGTAAGCAGTTAACTCTGTAAATAACATTATCTTTCATTAACACAACATCTTTATTTTTCCCTTATGCCCACATATAATGAACTGACATCTTAAAAATATTGGCCTTTTAATTATATTTTTCAAAGTCTTTTTTTTTCTGTAAAAACAAGAAAAAATGCTCAAGGTAATATGTAACAAAAAGAACTAAACAGTATTTAAAAAAAAAAAAAAAAAAAAAAAAAAAACTGCAATGTGTTAAAAAGCAAGTATTTCAATTTGAAATTTGCATATTGTCTTTTCTACATGACAATCTTCTGTGGAAAATTAAATTAGAAAATATTTATGGCTACCGTAATTACCCATATATAATATACCTTCATCCATAATACGCACACTTAAAATTTTGCTGAAAGTGTGGGAAAATGCTTCTACTCATGCATAAAACACACCCTTTGTTTGGTAATCAAATCCTATAAATTCTACCTCTCCAATTTCATTACAACCAGTGTTTCCTACTCTTATTTTAAAAATGGTTTTAAACATAGAATAATATTATTCTAATTTAGTTTTACGATAATTCTTATTTTATTTTATGACAGATTTTATAAAGATTTTTTGTAGCTGTGCATAATACACACCCCTGTTTTTGCTTATTATTTTTTAGAAAAAATGCGTATTATACATGGGGGAATTACGGTATGTAATTTGAAATATATATTCTATCAAAATGAAATTTTCTTCCCTACAATTTCATTTTCTATCTTACATAATATCTATAAGTCTATCATTCATCCAACACTTAAATATTTTTGTCCTATGCAAAATGCCCTTTGCTATTTTTAAATTTGAGCTCCTTGATAAGTCCAACTAGAAATTAAATCTACAATATTATCAGTCCTGATCTTGAAAAGATTCTTCAATCATTTTCCCACTTCTTTTAACTTGCCTCTTTGTGTCTTTTCTATAAATAATTTCATTTTCTAAAATTCAGATGAGCTCTTCACTAATCTTATTTTCTTTATATATATTGTATATATATTTTTATATATATTATAAATACTGATGGGGCTAGTTTTTAGAATTGTTGTTTTATTTATTGTAAATATTTGGACTAGTTAGTATTTTCATAGAACAAAGATGGTATTATATTTATGTATATATAGAAATTTATACGTATGAATGTGTTGTTTTTGCAAGGAATATTGTTTTTTGCGATAAAATCAAAAAATTATTATATATTATAAAATAAAGTTAAAATTTATTGTTAAAGAAGTCCTTTTCCAATCCCTTTTTTACCCCAGAAAATTTCTTAGAGAACAGAATAAATATCCTTTTCTATATGGTTTTACTAAATTTTTTTAAATTTAAGATGATAGTACTAGATTGGTGTCAAGATCACATCAGTTCACAATTGAGCTGGCTAGATGTAGCTGTAAGTTCTGTGCTAACAAAAGTTTTGCACTTCTTGGTGTGAAACTCTTTTTCTGGCTAATGTATGCTTTCCAGCCAATTTTAGTCTGCAAAAATTTAAATTTAATGTTTTCGCTATCTACTGTCCTGGTTTCTATTTCTTCTTCCCACTCATTAATGTTTCTGTTCCTAATTTGTCCACACCCTGTAACTCCTTGTGTCTTAGTGGTTAGTCCCTTGCATGGGATGTTACTGAATAAAAAAAAAAAAACTTCTAAAATGAAACCCTTTAAAAGTTTTCAAGTTTATTAAATATCTAAATTCAATCTTTGGAAATACTGTCTATGGATGTGGAGACCTTGATAAAGCTTATGTTAAAAAATAAAAATTTGGCAAAGTTTAACAAACATAATTGAAAAGTCAAAAGTGTCAGTGTGTCAAAAGAAAATGTATAATATCCAGAAAAGGCATTTTTTTCCAAATTTATAATTAGTTATAAAAAAAACTAATCCTACTCATTTCTTTATGTAATTGGTTCATATATTTTTTATAATCTTGTAAATATAAAATTATTTTTGTTGTTAACACCCCCTAACATAAACAATCTGACAAATAGTGTTTACTATTTTCGTTATCAATTTTCGAGAAAAAAAGAAACCTGTATAAATCCAGTTTTATTAAAATTGTAAAAATAGCTTTTTAAAATGAAAAAAATTGCTAAAAGCAAATCGGTAATGTGAAGGAACTTTTATGCCTGATATATATGCCAAATCCTGGCCTTAGGCTCTGTTCTAAATGTCAATGAGAAAAGATTATTTTTTAAATATGTAAAAGCAGATTGTTTTTTTTATTCTCATCAGAATGGACTGACTTCTCTACTAATAATAAGGCAGTTCTATAGAATTCTCATAAATCAGGTTCCATCAATTATTTTGATCTCTAACGGATAATAGAGTTGAAAAGTATTTTCTTTCTGATTTTGACTTCATCATAATTCTCATTTGACTACTAATCTCTCTGTTGTAAATACCTCTTCAAATATTTAAAAAAATTTTTCCTTATTAAAAAAAAAAAAACTAGAAATTTCAATCATTATAAAGGGGAAACACTCAAAAATCTCAACACAGATGAAACAATGAAATAAAAACTTTATTTTAATTTAAATATAAATTTTTATTTTACTCTTTGATTGGATACCTGGGGGCGTCTTATGTCCCTGGCTCCTTCTTTTATTACCATTTTTGGTATAACATATATACAATAATATTATGTCAAGATCCGAAAGATCAATCACTTTGATTAAAAAAAAATTAAACAAATGTTATCATTTCATTGTCCAGGGTTCATTTTGGAATTCCCTTAACATTACCAGTATTGATAGACTGAAGAAAGCCAGAGGGTTCAGCAGTCGAAAACATTGTGAAAAAACAATAATGTTTTGTTCAATTGTTTTTAAATCCTAATTCCAGAAATTAAAATTATATATTAGGGATTATTTTTTTTTTTTTTTTTATTTAGAGAAAAATATAAATTATCATAAGATTTTTCTTTTTTTTCTGGAGATTTTATGGGAAAGAAATTTAATTACAAGCATTATTTACATTATTCAGGCTATTGTCCTCATCTTTGTTTTTATTTATTACATATTGTTTCAGCCATTCTGTTTTTCCATAATTCTTCAGACAAAAGATGAGGGTTAATAGTCCGAATAATGTAAATAATTATCATAATAAATCATCTCAGAAATCGATCTGGAATAACAAAAAGTTAGTTACCAGTCATTATTATTAGATGTATAGTAATTATATACTAAAAGTACAATAATTTAGGGAAATTGTAATTGTCTCTCCCCAAAATATCTCAAAACTTCTTAAATTTGCATCATAAATCTTAAGCAATTTGGTAATGAACCAGGAAGGGGCATACTTTCTTGAATGAAGCAAGATTTCATTAAACATCGTTATTCTTTGATAATGCTGGTAATTTCTGTAGTTCTCATTCTTGCAAATGTTTGAGTAAAATTTAAAAAAAAAAAGAAAAATGATTTGTGCATTAGAAATTGATTTCTAAAATGGTTTCATCAATATTTGTCAAGATTTTGAAATTTAAAAAAATGTAATTTGAATGTTGTGTTTTTTTTTTTTTTTTAAGATTAAGATTACTTTGAAATAAGAAACACTAGCTCTATATAATCTTCTCTGATTTTTACATTGTCACCAATAAATTTCTCTGTCTCCAGCTTTTTCATACCATGATTTTTTTCTTTTCCTTCTTTTGCCAGAGGACTCTCTGCATATATGATGGAACTGTCAAATAATTATTTGTTTGTCATATAAAAATGACAAAAAATTTGCAAATGAACATAGTCAAGATCACAGCACATCCAGAGGAAGGTTCCATCAGACAAACATTGGAAATTATACATTAAGAAATTTTTCAAGTTATGAAGATACTGCAAAAAATAATATTTCTACCTTTTGACTTATATAATTCCCTCAAATCTGAATCACGAATGTGAAATATTCAATTTGGGGCTAAAAAAAAAAACTTACATTCTTTGGGGTCAAATGAATTAGGGAGAAAAAAACTGGATGAAAGTTTAAAGCATAAATCTCTCTCTCTCTCTCCTTATTGAATATTTAGAAAAGTACAAAACCAAGATAGTCTTTAGACCATTATATAGGTGTCAATGTGTCAGAAAACTACATTCAGAATTGGAATTTTGTAAATATGACTAAAAACAATGAGAATCTACTTGAAAACCTCCTTTCAAATTCCATGACCATTATATAGGCATCCATGTGTCATGAAATCATATTCAATCTCAGATCATTGGATATTAAATTAAAGACTATGAGACTCTAAACAGGATCCTTGCTTTTTATTTTTTTTTCATTATATTTTGAACGTATGTGTCTTGTCCAATATCAATAACCTATATAATTTGCTTAAATTCTTATATATGTTTTTGAAGGATATAGATAAAATTATTATCAGTTGCTATTAATCTTTACTAAATTTCACCCATGGTGTTGAATTCAAAAAATTTTACAGCTGTTACCATCATTAATGGTGATAGAATGTAAAAACTTTTTTAAAATGACTTTAAACATAAAAAAAATCTTGGTTCTTTAAAAAAAATATATGTTAAAAAAAAATAAAATCTTGTTATATAGCAGATAAAACAATGTGAATTCTAATCTCACCAAAAACTTATTCTTTGGCTCTGGTCTGCATTAAGAACAAACAAATGATGATTGTAATATAAATATATATATTAATATATATATATATATATAATATATATATATGTAAAGAAAAATTGTCCAAATCGTGTAACAACAAATTTGTCCATCCCACAAAATGTTTAATATCTAAAAAAAAAAAAAACTAAACTTATTGAATTTCTTTTTCCCAGGTTTTCAGATAAGATGTTTAGTCATCTTGACACAATTTGTCGTAAGAATAACTGAAAAACCCTTTGAGTTATTCAGCTAGAAAGAGAACAGGTTAAAATAATTTTGTGTCAGCCCCACTGTCTTCCCAAATGAGCAATGGTGAGAGGAAAAAAATCATTCAGGCCTTCAGTAATGGTACCAACATTCATACTCTGGCTTCCATCTTCAAAGTCCATTCAAGAACCATCAAGAGAATGGTGAATAAGTTTAAAAAGAAGGGAACAGCAGAGAGGAAAACTGGATGAGGAGGTCACAACAGGAAGAGGGATCATCATTTCAACTTAGAGCTAAAGAGGTCAATTAGAAAAGATCCAACTCAATCCATAAGACGTTTGGCATATGAGAGAAGAGTTTCAGATATGACCATCCAAAGAGAAGAAAAGAAAAGAAAATCATACATGAAACCTGTGAGGCAACTTGTTACTCTGGGACAGAAAGTTAGAAGGTTAGAGAGGGCGAAGATCCTCTTGAATAAGTTAGAAAATGATCCTGGAATATATATATATATATATATATATATATATATATATATATATATATATATATATATTTTATTTCAATCCTTCATGAGCTTCTGATCCTTAGCTATGATTAATTAATGATGAACATGTCATTTTCATTTATATGATCAATTTCATCACGATTCTTCTGTTAAGCTTGGAGAGTAATTATACATTCTTATTGCTCAAAGTAGAGTCCAATAGTGTTATAAAAAAACTCTGATAATTCCAGTAAGATATAAGTTCAAACTATATATATATATATATATATATATATATATATATATATATATATATATATATATAATTCATGAGTCAAAAAGGAGAATACTCAAGGATATATATATATTGAGCTTTTTTCAATATTTATATATACAAAAATGAACCTGAAATTAAGCTAAATTAAATACTAGTAAAAAAAAAACTTAAATGTGTGTATGTCAAAATCTCTCTCTCTCTATATATATATATATATATATATATATATATATATATATATATATATATATATATATACAAGTATATAATTGGTATATACGGAATGAATTCCAATAACCAACAATTACTATTCTTAAAAAATGCTCAATACAAAGTAAGCAAATATAATTATTTTATTTAAAATTATAATATATATGTTATAAAATCACTAAAAATAGCCATTTTGTTTCAAATTCACTTCTGTGTCTTATCAACAAATGATGTTGAAAATTTTTTTCAACATCATCATTTAAATATCATGTCTCTTAAAATAATTGGCTCATTTTTTTTAACATTATCTAAATAAAAAAATTATAATATAATTGTCTCTCCCCAAAATATCTCAAAACTTCTTAAATGCGCCTCATAAATCTTAAGCAATTTAGTAACGAACCAGTAATGGGAATACTTTCCTGAATTTTTTTTAAGTTTTCATTAAACATCATTATTCTTTGATAATGCTGGTAATTTCTGTAGTTCTCATTCTTGCAAATGTTTGAGTAAAATTTAAAAAAAAAAAAAAAAAAAAGGATTTATGCATTAGAAATTGATTTCTAAAATGGTTTCATTAATGTTTGAGAGCAATTATACATTCTTACATTATATATATATATATATATATATATATATATATATATATTTACATTCTTACATTATATATATATATATATATATATATATATATATATATATATATATATATATATATATATATATATATATATATAAAAATTAAACCATAAATCAGATAATGCAGATAATTCAGAATTGGCTAGATGTAACTGTAATTTCTATGCTAACAGTTTCTTTTCTCACACTTCTTGCTTATGGAACTCTCTTCTAGTGCCACACTTTCCAGCCAACTTTGATCTGCAAAAATTTAAATGTGATGGCAATCATCATCTACTGTCTTCTGAATTATTCTTCTATTGTTCTCACTCTTTAATAAACTTTCTCTTTTTATTATTATTTCATACTTGGCAACCCCTTATAGATATATATATGGAAAAATTTAAGATTTAACTAAAATATATCTGAGAAAGACAATATGAATAAAGACAAAATAAACCTTATCTCAACCGACTCATGTCATCCTCTTATAAACTTTAAAGGTTTTGTTTATTAAACATTTAATCGCATCACTTAGCACCCTTCTTAATTTACCAAGTCTTTTCTGTTAGTTTTAAGTATATTTATGACTTTTAAATGTAATAATCATATATGACTAACAAAACAAAAAGAAATATACATAAAATAGTCATTATATTGAAGTGGTTTTTACAAAAAGAATGTCACAAGGAACAGCAAAATGTTTGAACTATTTACATTTGAACAAACATCCTCATGTTTGTTGATACTATCATAACATTTCAAATGTTATACCCTCTTCAGGTATCTGTAAATCTAGGTAAACTTCAAGAAATTTCCCAACTGATCCCTTTATTTAATTTACAGGGGTAAACTGTTCTCATTCCACTGCCAATGTGTAGGGATATATTGATCTTTTTAGTACTGTTCAGTTATTGCTCGTCCTGGAGATTAAAACATTGTTTTGGGATTTTGGTGGTATAGTGATTTTTGAGTTCAATCCCTGGGCTGGTTAGTATAGATTCAAACTCAATGGAAACAGGACTTACAATAATTCACACTCCTTTCTAGTCTTTTGAACAGGAGTACAGGTTTATCCCTTGTTTCCTGTTTAGGATTTGGTTTCCAGTTTCATCTAAAGTTTATTTCCACTGTATACATCTAATGTCTCCAACTGAACTTCAAAATTTTATTTACTAATTATTATTATTATTATTGTTTTCCATCCCAATAGGAGTAAATAGGTTCGCCTCTCATCTGGTTCACACACCTCTCCGATCTTTTGAACAGGAGTATGGGTTTATCACTTGTTTCCAGTTCCTTCTATAGTTTACTTCCACTGTATACATGTAATGTCTCCGAATGAACTCCAAAATTTTATTCACTAATTATTATTGTTGTTGTTTTTCATCCCAATAGAAATATATAGGTTCGTCTCTCATCCAGTTCATATGCCTCTTTGATCTTTTGAACAGGAGTATGGGTTTATCCCTTGTTTCCAGTTCCTTCTAGAGTCTACTTCAACATCTCTGCTTTAAAGTTTATACTATTATTGGGGCTCCGGTTCCTTCTAATGCCTGTCTTTTCTTTCAATTCCCGTAGACCCTTTGCAGCTCGGTGGCATTATTGATTTGCTTGAGGATGAATTGATTTTTAAAAAATAAAATAATGCTTACAAACTCGGTTATAAACAACAAATATTGGGCACCTCAAGGTGGTGTAATGGTTAAATGAATTTTGTCTTGCTAGAACAATCACGACCGGTAGTGAGTTCGATCCTCATGGGTGCCTTTTACTTTCTTGTGCCACATCAAGCTTTGACTTGGAAAATTCTTTAAATAACTAAGATTTACCTGTTTCAAAGCCCAGTAAATGCTTAAAAACCCACACATAAATAAGACTGGTTAGATAACAAGGCTTGACGTGTTTTAAAATCAAACAATTTCTGAGGCGCATTGCAAAAGTTTTAAGACTTTTTCAGAAGAGACATTAATTAATTTCAAGTATAAAACTCCACCTTGAAATCTCCTTCAAAGTAAGACCCTCTGGTTTCAATGCCTTTGTTGTAGTGCTCCAGCCACTTATTGAGGGCCCCATTGAAGTCCTTCAAAGTGAAGGTGTTTGAACCCTTGTCACAGCCTCCTCCATTTTATTTACTATTATCTAGTTTTCATTACAAATAGATATATTTGGCTATCAACTGGTTCACATTCCTCCCGAGTAGAGGTTTAACCCTTGTTTCCTGTTTAAGATTGAATTTCCAGTTCCTTCTAAAGTCTTTTTCATTCTCTTTCACTCCCATTATCACATTGAATCTTAGTGGCATTATCACCTTGCTTGGGGTGAATTGATTCAAAAAAATAGAAACAAAAAAAATATCACTGAGCATTACTAAAAAGAACAAGGTGAGATATCCCTAGATGTGAAGAACAGGATTAAAATTGGCAAGCCAAGTTCAAATTCCAGACTCAGCTGTTGCATTCTTTTTGGTTCTTAATTTTTCCTTGGAAAAATCATGAACCCATCTCTTTTCCTGCCAGCTATGAATGAAATAGTAGGGTAGACTGGATTCTCTATCCTTGGGTAGGAACTAGTCAGGTGGAGGCAATGGGAAACCACTCCACTCTCTCTTCAAGAAATCATGGTAACTTACAGATATTAAACTAATGGATCTGTAAAGAATTATGATTGCTGATGTTCTGAAGGTACATTACATTTTTTTAAAAAGTTACCTCACTTACTATTGCAAATCATGGTGGTAATGGTAAAATTACTGTATATAATTGTGTATAAGGCTACTTCATGTACCAGATATGTCCCTAAAGTCTGGACCCATTGGAAATCTCATTAATTATATTTTGTTTTTTTCCTCCACAGATTAAACGTTTTTTGTTGAAAAGAATTGACTTCTTTTTTTGGGGTATGCTAAAATAGAAAGTGTAGTTAATGAAAATCACAGATGCAACACACTTGCTTGAACTCATAAAGAGTGAATATGCTAAATTTGACAGCAATGTGGAGTTACTATATTGAGTTCATGTGAATCTTGCAAAGCACATCAAGCTTTGCCTAACAAATGATGGAAATCATATTGAAAATGTTATTTGTTTATATTCCAATTTGATAAAATGTTGGTGAAAATTTCATTTTTTTGAAAATATGCACTTTTGCCTGTGTTCAGATTTTAGAGACAGCATGTAGAGTACAGCCACTGAAGGATTTTTGGTGGAGGGGGCCTGATTTTTCTATATATCTCATGTATAATGTGACCCCCAGCTCCTGATCAATACTAGTAGGCCTACTGTAGCCAAATATTTCAGTACTGGGCATCATCCTGGACATATAGTAAATAGTCATTTATTCATTTTTGTACAAAGCTACACCAAAATATTGAGAAAAAGCACTTACTGTAAAATATCTGATTTGAGGATTTAGATATGTTACTAATTTTTTTAAATTTTTTTTCATTCATGACTGGTTTTTAACTTTAAAAAAAAAAATTACCTGTGTTATAGTACAATCCTTTTTTTGCATAAAAGAAACTGATCATGTGAATCAATATGGGCATATATATATAATATGCACACAATAAAATCCCAAATCTTTCATACCATCTATACTGGGGTTGAATAAGACTGATGAATTTTATTTTTCCATCAGTTGAAATAAGCTTATTCCCCATATGAGGTAATTTGGGATTTTATTGTGTATTACTTTCTGCTCTGTAATAATAAATACATTGAGCTCTCTTTGTGGATCAGTTTTAATATTTTATATTAATAGGATCCACTTGGATTATATACTAACAGATTTATTACCTTTTATTTATATATATATATATATATATATATATAGTCAGCCACAGACAGACTGTTTCATTGTTTCACAGCTCAACAGTGTAGCTAGACATCTGATTGCCTCAAGCCAGGATCAAAACCCGACCGATTTGGTATCAGTTGGAGATTTACTCCCTAAACCATTGGTACACAGCGGGGATGAAAATGAATTTAGACACGTCTATTTTTAAACAAACATGCCAGTGACCGGAGAACTCACTTCGTCTTAACAAAGAGTCTTGCAGCAGTAATAGTCTAGAGCTCAAATAATTTTTTCAGGAGCATGTATAGGGTGTTAATTTTCAATCACCCTGTATATATGAATAATCATTTTTACAAAAATATTAGATTTAATATCCATTTACATATCACCATGTTTGCAGTGAATACAATATTCACAAAAACACACATATATATATATATATATATATATATATATATATATATATATATATATATATATATATATATGGTGGAGTAATGGATAATGGATAGCTCTCGATTGAGGAATCAAAGAGCAGAGTTCAATTTCATTCAAATCCATTACATTATGTGCTAATACTCTTCCCCCTCTAGCTCTGGGTAAATAGAACAGACTGGGTTCTATAGCCTTGAATGGCAACTGGTCTAGGACAACTCAAAACCTGCGGAGGGACATTCAGGGAACCTTGTGGCACATATTGCACCAGGTCTCTGTATTCAGCCCTTCAAAAAGTGTGGATTGTTCTGCACAAAGCCTTCACCACTATAATCAAATATGTGCTGGTGTCTGGCTGTCTGTTTTTATAAACTGAACTGCTTCATCCTCATATATCAATTACAACAAGAGATTCCACCATATATATATATATATATATATATATATATATATATATATATATATATATATATATATATATATATATACACACACACTACAGTTCAAAAGTTTGAGGCACCCCAAGTAATTTTTTAAATTGGCCCAAAAAGTAGTTGTTTTTGTATTTTAAATAAGAGAAAATATTATACATGGTTGGAAAAAAAATGAGTCATGATTTCTTTCTTTTTTTTTTCTTTTTCTTTTAGAAATTTTATGACAGGAAAAGGTAAAAAAAAAAAACCTTTTATGGCTAAATTGATATGAATCTATCCTAAAAATCTTGTCAGCATTAAATAACCCATTGAGATTGATGTGCCATAAAACAAAATAAACCAAACCTGATCTTCAAACTGATTTCTAACAAAGAATACATATTCTATTCATACCAACCTATCCTAAAAATCTTGTCAGCATTAAATAACCCATTGAGGTTGATATGCCGTAAAACAAAATGAACCCATAAAAAAAAAAACATTTGTTTCAGAATTTGGTCTTGGTCAACTTGCAAATGAATCCTTCTAACATTCCCCCCCACCAGTGTTTGTTTTTATAACCTGTATTTATAAAGTTTAATCAAAATAATTAATTCAAGTGACAAACTTCTTTTGAAAAAAAATTTAATAGTACCAGGAATGGAATCCTAAAATATGAAGTTGAATAACATTGAGAGAGATGGAAATATTGGAAGTTTTCAAATATTTTTTTTAGAAATTTTATTATGACAGGAAAAGGTTAAAAAAAAAAAACAAACTTTTATGGTTAAATTGATATGAATCTATCCTAAAAATCATGTCATAACATTGAGAGAGATGGAAATATTGGAAGTTTTCAAATATAGGATGGAAGCAAGGTTATTTTATCTGAATAGAAATATTCTTGTGTTTATAAATGAAACTGATTTTTTCTT
This sequence comes from Acanthosepion pharaonis, assembly GCA_903632075.3. Lineage (NCBI taxonomy): Eukaryota > Metazoa > Mollusca > Cephalopoda > Sepiida > Sepiidae > Acanthosepion > Acanthosepion pharaonis. The sequence continues at coordinate 557,431 of CAHIKZ030001894.1, read as the reverse complement.
TGTTCAAACACTCTTTATACATATCCTCCTGGCATCAGTTTAAACTGACACCTTCCTTTATCCATATATTGTGACAATTGAGGCACTTCGACATAGTGTAATCGTTAGCAAACTTGTCCCACTAGATCTATTCCAACTGAATCGTATTTTAGATATATGGAAGGAAAGGCATCAGTTAAACTGAAGCCAGAAGTGTATGGAATAAACTGATACCTTTTTTTTTATATATATTTCCACCTTGCAGTTTGTATTTTCTTGATTTCAGATGAAAACATGGAAATTTTCTTACATATTTCAGTGAAATTTTCACTTTCCAAAATTATAGTTATATGTAAAAAAAAAAAAAAAAAAAGTGTCACTTTAAACTGATACCAGGAAGAATGTATTTTTTTTTTCTTTTGTAGGTTTTTTGATGGTTTTTCAACCTTATTTATTGGCTCTGATGGGTTAATCTATAAACACAAAGTGGATCGGGTAAGTGGAAAAATGTCTTATATTCATCTCATTAATAATGCTTCGCTGTAAAATTCAACCTTTCATTCATAATACCATCTTCCCAGATGACACACCATGGAAAACATTATCCAAATTTAACATTTTTGAAAATTCTATGATGTTTTATTGATAATCTTTAACCTTCATGCCCAGAAAAACATAGTGTGTCAAAATGATTGTTTTTCCCTTAATACCACTATTATTTTAAATACCTTCACTCTTTGGCAATCTTTATTGTTATAAAAAGTAACTATTAGATTTGATAAAACCTAAACATATGATAAAAATGAATTTATACATTTTCTTTGTTCTTGAGAATTTACAACAAAAATATTAAATACTATTTGATTATTTACACCAGTGGTTCTTGCACATTTTAAAGTTGAGTGCACTTGAAATCCTATCAATAATTGTAGGCACACTATATACAAATTTCAGAAAAATATGTTATAATGAAGTCAAATATTGCAGAAAAGAAATAATGCAATAAAAAAAAAATATAAAATGAAACCTACCTTAAGTTTATTCATTGTTGTGTTTGAGAAACAGGAGCCTGATGTGTCTTAGCAATTTCTTCAATGTTTGTGTGTATATTTGATAAGGAAAATTCATTTCCTCATCAATACATTGAAGAGTTCTTCTCTTTTTCTACATGCCATGTTTAATGGATGTCAGTTATCAGTTATCTCCTGTTAATTTCCCTCTGAAAGTTCTCCACTGCCTTAACCGGGTATTGAACTCACACTCTTTGGGTCCTGTTGCTAGATCTAACCAATGCCTTTATCTACTGTGCCATGTGTCCTTGAGAACAGTCTACCCCAGTGAGTGAAATAAAGGGTTAAGTTCGACATTCCAACCACCTGAAAAAGGCCGGAGCATACAACGGCCGAAACGTAATAAATATGGTGACAAAGATGAGGACAATAGTCTGAATAATGTACATAATACCTCATCTCAGAAATATAGACAGATACTGAATTTCACTATAATGTTTTAAAACATTTTATTATCGAACTGACTCAACAAAGTTACTGTGATCTTTGCATATGTTTCTACCACAATTATGACACAGTCTTTATTTTATCACCATGTGCTTGAAATTCGCACAAATATAACTAAAACCAAAAACTCCTTGTGGATACTTGACAGAAGATATTTAGAAAAACTACTTGGTTAATCATAAAAATTAGATTTACCACTTTACTTATTAAAGAAAAGCATTTTGTGGGTTTTTTAAACACATTATGGTACTGATACAAATTGAAAAATATTTTCCCCAATATGGGATGGGGGTCAGTTTATTACTTAATAAGAATAGAAAATCAATACCTCATTTTAAGCAAAGTAGAATTTTATATTGATACTAATTTATAGTCATGTACTCGTAATTCATACAAATATGACTAAAACCCAAAACCCCATGTAGTTACTTGACAGAGATATTCAGAAAATGACTTCACTAATTCTAAAAGTTTCTGGGGGCATTCAAAAAGAGAGGGTTAAAAATATTTTTCCAATTATTATATCAATATGTAGTAATTTTTTTTTTTGCGGGGGGATCAGTTTATTACTTAGTAACTATAGAAAATCGATCCCCCATTTTATGTTCAATAGAATATTATATTAACTCAAGTTTACATTCACATGCTTGTAGTTCACACAAATATTATGTCTAAAACCAGAATCTTCTTTTGTAGTTACTTGACAGAGATATTCAGAAAACAACTTTACTGATAATGAAAATTTAACTTGTCACTTGCTAAATACAGGGTGTGACTCCTACATAATGGTAAGACATTAGTGGTAAGTGTGTCTTCATCTAGCTAATGTCTTACCATTATGTGGGTGGTATTTCTACCTCACCCTGTATTAAGGAAAATAATTTTGTTAATATCTTCAAAGATCCCACTGTACTCACAGATTTCTTTTTTTTTTTTTTTCAAATCACTCCTTTAGTACTACAGGAAATTTTCTCACTCCGAAACTTTCTTGTAATTTACACAAATATTATGACTAAAATCAGAAACTCCTTGTAGTTACTTGACAGAAATACTCGGAAAGCTCCTTGACTAATGAAAATTTGACTTACCATTTCTTAAATATTAAGGAGAAACATTTTGTGGGGTGTTCAAAACACCTCATGGTACTAAGAGAAGGTTAAACATATTTTTTCCAATTATATTAATATGTAGTAATTCTGGTAGGGGGTGGGGGTGTAGTTTATTAATGACAATAGAAAATAGATTCCTCATTTTAAGTCCAGCAGAATCTTATATGAATACTAGTTTATGGTCACAAGCTTGTAATTCACACATATATTATGACTAAAACCAGAAGCTCCTTGTAGTTACTTGACGAATATTCAGAAAGCTACTTGACTAAGCATGAAAATTTGATTTGCCACTTGCTAAGTATTAAAGAAAAGCATTTTGTTGATGTGTTCAAACATCTCATTGTACCCAGATTTTGTACTCGATTCTTTGTATTTTTTTGTTGTTTTTTTGGGGGGGGGGGGGTTCTTTGTACTCAGTTTTTTATTCTTTGTACTTTTTTTTTTGTACTCAGTTCTTTGTTTTTTGTGTAAAAAAAAAAAAAAAAAAAAAAACATTTTTCACAAAACCTAAAAAAAATGAAATTGTTGGTAATGGGCACAAATATTATGAATTAAACAAGAAAATCTTTGGAGTTACTTGAAAAAGTAACTTGACTAATCATAAAATATATTGACGTACTATGTGATAAATATTAAGTTAAAAAACTTTCTGGGGCGTTTAAGGACCCCATGGTATTAAGGAAGTGCTAAAAAATAATTTGTCAATTATTAATATGTAGTAATTCTTGTGGGAAGATAAGTTTATTACTTAATAACAGAAAATTGATCCCTAATCTTATTTTTATATGTGTTTATGATCACATGCTTACAATTTACACAAATATGATGACTAAAACCCGAAAGTCATTGTAGTTATTTGACAGATAAATCTGTTTGAAAAAATCATGATAATTTGACTTAACACTTGCTAAAATATTAAGGAAAGTCACTTTATTGCTATGTTCAGACATCCGACTGTATTAACAGAGCACCTATTAGGGTTCCAGCTTATAGGCAAATAGTGAAACCCAAAATTAAAATAAAAGAAAATATAAAAATATATTTTTATAGTAAAAATACAAGCAATATATTTTTATTAAAAAAAAAAAAAAAAAAAATGACCAACAATACATTCTTATAATAAAATTGAAGACATGGCATACATTATCTGTCTATATTTCTAAGATGAGGTATTGTAAATATTTACACTATTTTTCTATATTCACAACATTTCGGCTGTTGTATGCCCTAAACTTCTTCAGGGATAGATTGTTCTAGTTCCACATGCCATCTTCCTGTTCCAGATGTCTCAGTTATCTCCCTTTAACTCAATTCTCCAAGGTTTTGTTCACCACTACAGTCAAGTCACTGGATCCAACCAATGTTGTTATCTACTGGGCCATGTGTCCTTGAGGACATCAGTGTATGAATTTTTGGGACTTATAGACTTAATGTTTCAGTAACCATTTGTTTTTACCAGTGCTCATATTGCAATTTTTTGTTGTTATTGCTTTTCTGTAGCACTCCTTATTACTGATTCCCATATTCATTTCTATGCTTGGCCAGCTTAGATTTTTGTGGCCTAGCATATATGCTGATTCTTTTAAGTTTTTGTATTTTCTAGAGATGTTCTCTGTCTATTATTTCAACCTCATCCCCCACAGGGGGTGGTGATCTCCCTTTTCCCTCCATATGTGATCAGCTATGCCTGATTTTTCTATTTCCCCTTATGTTACAGCTTTATGATGTTCTTACAGCCTTATCTTAAGGAGGTGGCCTGTTTCTTCCTTTATACTTCTTACCATAGCAGCATGGGATGGTGTAGACACATTTTTAGTCATGTTCTCCTCTATGAGGAGGATTTTACTCAGAAGAGGTGTCTGTGAAGAGGTGAACCATTTTTGAAGGCTGTCTCGATGTTATATGGACTACAGATCTTTTGTATTTTTTCCAATAATCCCTTCACATAGGATAGGCAGACTGAAGCTGTTTTCTAAGTGTTGTTATCCTCTTGTACCCTTCTATCCCAGTTTTTCAGAGCTGCTGCAATGTACCCAGGGTAGTTGTTACATTGTAGGGTACTGCTTTTACTGACCATTTCTTGTTTATATGTCTCTGGGTTGCCACATGACTTTTGCTCAATGTTGTAAGCAGCAGATAATCCCTTTCTGTACACTGTATGGTGAGAGTTGAAGTTGAGGTATTGTCTGAGGAATGTTGGCTTGCTGTATACAGATGTCTTGAACACATGCTCTGTTTGAAATATTAGTACATCCAGGAATGCAAGTTTGTTGTTTTGTCTCTCCATTGTGAACTGCATTGATGATCTTATTGAGTTCACATGGTCTCATAGTGGCTGGACATCTTCCTGGCATGTCCAGAGTATGAAAGTACTATCTATATATCTCAGCCATAGGGTTAGCTTTAGTGATGTGGATTCTAATGCCATTTCTTGGAAGTATTCCATGTATGTTTGTCATTGCTGGTGATAATGGTGGGCACATTGCCAAGCCTTCATCCTGTCAATATATGCCTGATCCCATTCTGAAGTAGGTTGTTTGTGTACAGAAAATCAGCATCTCCATCAGGATTTCTATTGGTATACTGGTCCATTTTCCTAGGGAGGGGTCCAAGGCCAGTCTGTCCCTGACAACTGAAAGCATCTCCTCCATGGATACCTTGATGAACAAACTCCCCCACAGCAAGGCTCACCATCTGTTTGGATTGGATGGGAGTATCTTTAATTATTTCCATATACAGTCTCCCCAAAATTCACAAAGCTGGTATTTCACTCAGGCCAATTGTTAGTTGCCAAGGCTCTGTGTGTCACCCTCTGAGCCATTTCCTTGGAGATATAATTGACTCACTAATAGGAAAATCATCTTCATATATTCAAAACTCCACCCACTTCATGGAAATAGTTGTGACATCTCGCCTTGAGAGTTGAAAGTAAATTGTCACCCACAAGAATGCAGTGATGCTTTTGGATTCTATAGAGACTGAAAAGTTAGGACTGGGCATCTCTTGCCCAAATATGACAGCAGGACTCCATTTAAGGCCTGATCTGGTTCTGATGAGAGTAGAGGATAGCAGGAGTCAGGTACTTATTGGAGTGGTACAGATCATTTTTCCTGCATCTTTAGTGATGGTTCATGTTGTAACCTAGAAAATCTTTATAACATCAACAAAATACAATACTCACCAGCAGCGTGGAGTAGGTAAACCACTGCTAGTGGTGGACTACTTAGACAGCATATTACCCCTACTACAATAATGTCCAACATATTTATGAGGATTGGGACATACCCATTAGTGTTCATAGGTACAGTATATAACTGTTCAATGTAGAAGTTCCACAAAATCTGGGTGGAGTCCATGTATAGATTGTTCTCATTCCACCCTTTCATGCTTAAGGGGGATAACTCCTATCAGTTAATACTTCTTCTGTGCCATGTCCATTCAAGACATTGGCAATCATGGCTCTCCACAATTTTCTGTCCTTTGTAGCTCTTAATAATTTTTTTGTCTTTTTGTTATCTCTGTTAAATCGTGTTCTACTTTCCATTTACTCAAGCTCACTAGTTAGGGTAAGTGTTTGTTTTCCTCTGTCCCTCAATATGTCCTGTGAGTACCAGATTTTCCAATCCCACTTTCCTCATCATTTCAGTCTGTTAAATGCTATACATGATACACACTTGGGCAATTTGAATCTTTCAATTCATAACTGACTTGTAGTAGGTTACCATTTCTTTCTGCAGTAGACTGGTGGCCATGCAAGGCTATAGGATCCAGTCTGTCCTGCTATTCAACCCATAATTGGGATGAAAAAGAGATGGATTCATACTTTTACCCAGGGTATTTGCATGTAAGTGAATGTAACATACCTGATTGGAATTCAGAACCATTATCCTTTACACCACCCACAGACCCAAGCTCACAGCACCTCATATTCTCAATCAGTTACCCATCTAGGTAGTGACCAAGTTCAACGTTGTTAACCCGGTGATTGTGTGGGAACTGTTTTTTCAATGTTGAATTTTGAATAAAGAAAACAAGTGACCAAATGTTACATTTTTGAATTACAGATTCAATCAACAATGTATTTTTTTCCCTGATTATCTATGACTTCCTTCCATCTATTAACAAGCTTACTAATTCCATTACTGTAAAATTCTTTTGGCTTTGATTCGAAGAACTCACAAATGTCAGTTTTAACCTCTTCCTGTGTTACAAAAAAGCTGTTTCTTCCAAATGATTCTGTAAGCTACGAAACAAATGGTAGTCTGAAGGAGCAAGATCGGGAGAATAAGGTGGATGAGGAATTTTCTCCCAACCAAGTTCTTCGATCTTTTGTGACGTGATTCTTGCTGTGTGGGGTCGCGCATTGTCCTGATGAAACATCACCTCTTTTCGATTCACTAGAGCAGGTCTTTTTTTTTCTCAAAGCTTGGTTCAAACGCTCTAATTGCTGACAGTATATTTGAGCATTAATTGTTGCATTAGGTGGTAAGAATTCAAAGTGGATTATTCCTTGGCGATCCCACCAGATTGAAAGAAGAACCTTTTGCCCATGAAGTTCCCTTCTCGGCTGTGGCTGGGGTCCTTCCCTTTACCAAGCCACTGTCTACGACGCTTAACATTTCGATAAAAGATCCATTTTTCGTCGCCAGTCACAAGTCTATCCAAAAAAGGTGAAACAAGTTGGCGAGAATGGAGAGAAGAGCAGATGTCAACTCAGGATTTGAGGTTGTTTTCAGACAATTCATGAGGCACCCATTTTCCAAGTTTAGGAACTTTTCCAAGTTGTTGAAGATGACGATGAACAGTTGTATGGTTTGAACTGAGAACCACTGCCAATTCCTCAACTGATAAAGCAGGATTTTCTTCAAGGGCTGCTTCAAGAAGCTTTTCATTAAACTCAACTGGACGTCCGGTTCGATCTTCAGCTTCAAGGGTGAAATCTCCACCTCTGAATTTTGCAAACCATCTTCTGCAAGTTCTTTCATTCACACATTCCTCTCCATAAACTGAGTGAATGTTTCTAGCCACTTCGGCTGCTGAGTTTCCTTTATCATAAAGCATTATGTGCCTCAAATGATTCTTGGGTAGTTCGATTTTAGCAGTGTTGTAATCAAACAAAATTTAATTTTATTGTTCTCTGAAATAAAATTTGATTAGTTTAAATGCATCTAAACATAAAAATAATGTTCAGCTCCATTAGACATTATAAAATACTCTTTAAATTTCGTTCATTTTAACAAAAAAGTTAAAATTCGGACAGAACTTATGGGATGACCTGATATATATATATATTTATTGTATATATATATATAATATAAATATATAATATATATATGTTATATAATCACAGGTCAATCTAATATGAGTTTTTACTAATTGGAAAGTCAGACATGCCTTTTGTCCATTTTTTATAAAAAATTTCCTATCTTTATGTCCTCATAGATATATGACTTTATATATTAAAGTAATACCTATAGTTTAATCATTTTTTTTCAAAAATTTATTCCATTTGTATATATTTGGGACTCCAACTTTTATTTAAAATTGAAAAAATTCATGATTATATTATAAAGTAATAGTTTTGAAAAAAATGTTTTTTAAATGGTCAAAATTTTGTTGTTTAACCAACATAAAAGAGGAGCATTTTGGTCCAAAATTTTTTTACAATATTTGAAAAAAAAAATATTCTTTTTGAAGAAATTCAAATATAAATTAAACTAGCAATAATTTTTAAAAAGTAGTTTTCATTCAATTTTTTAAATTTTTTTTTTTTTAAAAAATACCTCTGTCCAGAAAAATGCTAAAATAAAAAAAAATCCAAAAAAAAGAGGGGTATCTGTTTATGACTTGGTTGTAAAAGAAATGTGATCCCTCACTTAATACTAATTTGTTAATTTGAAAGAATAATTTTGAATAATTTTCAATTGACTCTTTTTTGGCATTTTTAACTAAAGTCAAAAAATTCATTTTTTTATTTTCAAATTACCTTTTTACATTTGTTTATTTAAAAAATAAAAAAAATGAATTTATAATGAGGAGTAATCATTACTTAAAAGATTTATTATATTCAGTCAATTGTCCTGATTTTTTGTTGCTATAACATTTCAATTTTGCTGTTTTCTGGCCTTCATTTTTTTAGGTTTACATCAATCCTGGTAACCTACAAGGAATTAAAAAAAAACCCTTTTTATTTAATCTATAGGGTTTTTGTTCTAACATACTGCCCATGTCTATTTTTATCTCATTTTATATTTTATTTTATAATATATTTAAACTCATGACTGTTTTTACAGTCCAAAACAGTTTAAACTGCCCAAATAGGAAATATTTTTAAAAACAGATTTTGTCACCAAATTTAAGATCAATGTCCTGCAAGTTTCTTTTGTTTTTTGAGCTATAAAAAGAAATATTTTTTAATATATATATAATTTATATATAATATCAATAAATAAAGTATTTGGCACCCAGTTTTTTTTTTCTCACTATTCTTAAAAATTGTTCTATCTTTATGTTTAAACCATTACCTTTTGAGCTGTTTAAATATATCATTTCCCTAAATATATTAAATTGAACTCACAACCAGATTTTATAATATTAATAAAGTTTAAAATGCATCTTCTATCTCTTATTCCAAAAAATCCTTCAGACAGTCATGAAATTTTTAAACATTTTTATATTCATATGTCAAAAGTCATATATTTACATTTATTATAATTGGTATTTTTTACTATTTCAATTTTTTATTTTCTTTTTTGAGATGCAGAATTGGCAATATAATTTATTCAGACTATCATTCTTATTTGTTATGATAATAATGTTTTTAACTTTGGAAAATCCAAATGGTGACCTAATAACATTGCAAAAAAATGGTGAGATGTAACAGTAATTTCTATTAAAATTTTTTTTTTTAAATTCTTTTCAATTTTTCTATATAGCTTCTTGCTTTACAAAATTTGATCTTTTAAAAATATAATTATAATGTTCCATATTTGTTATCTTTTTTTTTTTAATTAGATTTTATTTCTTTGTTTTTTTTTTTCTTGTATTCTATCACAAACCCCTTTTCTTAGTGGCTTTATTGCCTTGAATGATGAAATCATTAAAAAAAAGAAAGCATTTTTTTTAAAAAAAAATTTCAAAAATTTTTTTTTTTTTTCAATTTTTTTAATTTCATTTTAATGTGATTGGCATCCTTCTGTCTCAAAGACTAAAAGTACATTTTTTAACATTTATTGAATTAATATGAAATATAAAAATTTTGTTGGAATTTTTTTTTTTTTTCTGATCGGTTAAATTATATCTAAAATATTTGTAAAAAAAAAAATTTAAAAATTTTTTCTTTACTTCTATCTTTTTCAGATGATGCCAGAAGAGGAACCTTTGTTAGAAAAAGTCCAATTTAGCCATTAATTTTTTTTGATGTTTGGTCTCCTGCCAGAACAGGGTTTTTGTAAAATCAATCTAATGTGATCATCAGTGTGTATCTTTTCCTTCCTGAAGAGCATATATATGGGGCAGTGTTAAAAAAAAAATCTCTTACTTTCTACAAAATCATATAAAAATGATACATCATATAATTGTTTTATATTATAACTGCTTTTTTAGAATTATGAAAAATAATTTTTCAACCTTTTTTAAAAAAATTTCTAACTGCCTTTTCAAATAAAGTCTCTGTTCTGTAACAAGTTGTTAAGTTAATTGTCTGTTAAAATCTTAAAAAGTGATTATTATGCACTGCTTTTTTTATCTTTAAAACCCCTATCAAATAGATATAAACGTATATAATTATTTAATTATTTGTTCTTGAAATATCTATCCCAACTTTTCAAATGTGCCAGATTGGAAATAAAATATAAATATTTAAAAAAAATATATAAAATTTCACTTGCCTTATAAAACCCTTTGCTTTAAAAATATTTTATTTTTTTAGTCATGATATCTTTTTTCAATGATAGTGCAATCTTTTTGTTATGTATCTATTTTTCCCCTTGGTCAGATTGGGCTATTTCTAAGACCCATTATTTTCTCTTTACTAAATTCCTTTAATTTTTCATTCAATTCATTCTTTTTTTGAACCCAATCATTTTCTGTGGCCCATAAAATTATTATAATTCTAAAAAAAAATTCCATTTTTTTAGAACATATCCAAGGTACAATTAAATTATTTAATTTTCTTTTTGATTTTAAAAAAATACAATATCTTTATATATTTAATCTCTCCAATGAAATCAACCATTTATTATATCTATTTATTTTTTTTTTTTTTTTTTTTTAATTTTAAAAGAATGATATTTTCACATTATAAATAATTTTAAAAAATTCAAACACTAAATAATTTAATAAATTTTCATAATCTAAATTATTAAAATTACATACATTTAATTTCATTAATTTAAGCATTAGTATACATTTAAATTCTATGAACTATTCAATAAAAATTGTGGCCAACCTGAAATTTTGACTTCTCCCATTTTTTTTTTATTTTGGGTTTTCTTGTCCTTTCAACAGAGAACCAGTTATCTTCAACCAATTTTTGAAATTTTCAGCAAAACTTCTCTTGTCATATTTCTTTAAACTTTGTCTCCCTGTTAAAGATTTTGAGAGATCTTGAAAAAATCAATATGATCAATAAAAAGTTTTTTTTTTTCTTTGCTATTTCTTCTTTTTTTTTTTTTTGTTTTTACAAAACATGCCAGATCTATGTTATTTGGAAAAAATTTAAATTGAAAAAATTTATTTTATTTTTCTTTTTTTGAAATTTTTTTTTAATATCTTTCTTTTTTTTGTCTTTTAAAAGATGTTTGTGTGACATTCAACACTTTTTTCTACAATGTTTTTAAAGATTTCTTTTATTTTTTTATTCTAAAAACTTCTTTATTTTTCCCTCTTGTCTTTTTGATTTTCTCTCTCTTTCATTTTTCTTTTTCAGACACCTTCTTTTTTTTCTTAAAAGCTTTTTTTTTTTCCTTTTTTTTCTTTTTTCTTTATTTTTTTTCTTCAATTCTTTTTATCTTATTTTATTTTTTCTTTTTTTCTTTTTTTTTTCTTTCAAATTGAAATTTGTTCCTTTTTTTTTTTTTTTAATCAAAGCATTTTTTTTTTTTTTCTTCCTTCTTTCTTTTTTTTAAAAATTTTTTTTTCTTTAAATTTTTTCACCCATTTTTCTTTTCTTTCATCTTTTTTTTCTTTTTCTTTCTTTCTTTTTTTTCTCTTTTTTTCTCTTTCTTTTCTCTCCTTCCTCTTTTCCTCTCTCTTTTCTCTTTTTTTTTCTTTCTTTCTCTCTTTCCTCTTTCTCTCTCTTCTTTCTCTTCTCTCTTTTTCTTTATCAAATCTCTCTTCTTCTCTTTTCTTCTCTTTCTCTCTCAATCTTCTTTCTCTTTCTCTTTTCTTTCTTTCTTTCTCTCTCTCTGTTTTTCTTTTTCTTTTCTCTCTCCTTTCTCTCTTTTACAATTTTTTCTCTATCTTTCTTTTCTCTTCTCTTCTTTTTTTTTTTTTTTTTTCCTTTTTCCTGATTTTTTTTTTTTCTTTTCTATCTCTCTTCTATATATTTTCTTTTTTCTTTTCCTTTCTTTCTTTTTTCTTTTCTTTTCCTCTCTCTTCTCCCTTTTTCTTTTCTTTTCCTCTCTCTTCTCCCTTTTTCTTTTCTTTTCCTCTCTCTTCTCCCTTTTTTCTTTTCCTCTCTTTTCTCCCTTTTTTTCTTTTCTCTTTTTTCTTTTCCTTTTTTTTTCTTTCTTTTTTTTTTTTTTTTCTCTTTTTTTTTTCTTCTTTTTCTTATTTTCTCCCCTTTTTCTCTCTTCTTTTTCTTTTCTCTTTCCTTTTTATCTCTTTCCTCAATTTTTCTTTTCTTTTTCTATTTTATTTTCTCTTCCCTGTCCCTCACTATTTTCTCTTCTCCTTTTTCCTCTATCTCTCTCTCTTCTCTTTTCTTACTTTTATCCTCTCTAAAGAGGATTTTTTCTCTTTTTCGTTTGTCTCCTTTTTTCTCTATCTCTTTTCCATTTTTTTTAATTCGTCTTATCTTTTATTCCCTTTTTCCTTTACTTTTTTCTTTCATTGTTTTTGTTCTGTCTAGGGCAGCTTAATAGTATGATGTAAGTATATTTTAGTCATTTCCAATTTTATAAAATCCCTTGAATACAAATGACATTTTTTTAATCTCTCCCCCTAAAATAATATTATTCCATTTTTCATACTACAAATGAAAATTGCTGTTTTCCTTCTTTTCTATTTCGTTCTGCTCTTCATCATGGATTTGCAAAGTTAGGCTTTACATTTTGTATGTAAAATAAGTGAAAAACAACAAACTTATCCCTAAAATTTAATGATTAAGGGTTTTGTCCCACTCTCTTAAGGCACCTTAATTTAATGTGACACCTAAACAAATCTATATGCAGAAGTCAACAAAAGGCCTGTCTTGTTTGCATTAAAAAAGAAAACATTTTTGCAGATTTGACTTTTCAATTAAACAGAATTTTTTAGAAGGTATTTTAAGTAACCCTTAAGGTCTTCTGCCTAATGATCTATCATTTGAATAATCTTTGAAATTATTTGCCAAAATTCTGGAAAATCTGACTGGTAAAATCTCACTTGCCTTCAGATGTCTCTCTATTTAAACTTTACTAAAAGTTTAAAGGCAAAAAATTCTAAGGAAAAAAATACAATGAGAAATTATGCAAAATTTTATAAATTATTACAACTGAAATTGTCTTTTCTTTTTTTTTTTTTTTAACCCTTGTTTCAGTCAGTGTATTTTTTGATGTAAAAGAAGCAAAAAAAAAGAACTTCCTAAAGTTTCCCTAAAGGAGACAATTCAAATGGGTTGCCTGCGACATTTGACCTCATCTGGTTGTTCAAAATGTTTAATTCTAAACCTTATTAAACTTGGAGGGGGGGGGACCAAAATAGACAAGGGATTGCACCAGAAAGTCTGTGTAGCATATTAGAATTTGTGTAAAAAAAAAAAAAAAATTCTTTTTCTTTATTTACATAAGCTGGTGTATAATTTTAAAAATAATAAGCAAGTCACAAATACTGATCATCAACTGCGATTCAAGTTTTCACTCTGGCCTGATATGTTCTTGGATGGACAGAAGACATCACAACAGTTATTTCTATCAGGGGTTGGGGGGGGTCTTATGAAAACAAACATAGGTAGATTGTGCAAAGAAGCCACAGAAAGAAAAAAAATACACACAATTTTTATATATATATATATATATATATATATATATAATGTGTGTCTAATCAATCCGGTGGGGGGGGACCTTATTTAATGACAAAGCATTTCACTTTGTTAGGCTATGAAGTAAGCGTCTTCAGGTCAGAATAAAAGACATGTATGTTATATATATATATATATATATATATATAGTACCTGTATGGACTCCATAAAGGTTCCATATAATTCAAGCCAGACGTTTTTTTTCATGAAAGCTTTCTGTGTACCATCTGTGGAGTTAACCTTCAAGATAGGACATATATTGTAGACCTGTTTAACAGGTGTAATATTGGAGGAATAGAGACTTTTCTCATACAGTCTGTTACAGTGGACTGGTCATGTCTTGAGAATGTCTGGTGACAGGATACCCAAGATCCTAATGTACAGCCAGTTAGATCAGGACTACAGAAATGTAGAATGCCCATGACTAAGATACAAAAGACAAGCTGAAGAGAAACTTGTTAGCTGTCAATATACCTAATAACACCCTTGAGCGCATAGCCTTGGAGCAGGTAGAATGGAGATCAATGTGTTTTAGTGGACTCAGCAGTTTTCAATCTGCTTGTCTGAATTGTCTTCAAGAAGCGAGAGCAAGATCTAAAAGGTCAGCCAATCTAACAGTGATCTCACTCTTGCTCCGTATGCAGCCTCCTTTGTAAATCGCTAGCAGGTCTTAAGTGCCACTTCAGATTATTGCACTAAATTTCATAACTGAATCAATTGGTTAAGTTGTCAGAGCCTTGAACGTCGAAAACGATGGGGGAGTCCTACTATTATTTTTATTTATACATATATAAAACAATAATAAGGAAAAATACTAAAAATCTGTATTTGTTTTTTTGTTTTTTTTATTATAATTTGCTCTGTATCATACATTGAGTTCTCACATGAACTAAAAGTCCTCTTTGGAATAATCTCTACTAATTACAATTTGGTATTATATAAATTTCTTTGTTCAGAATAGCTGAGAATTACGAAGGGTGTAGTTAGGATCAAAGGAACAGACGATTAGGTAGAGAAAACAAAGATGTTTATTAAATAATCATGAATAGAACGGAAAAACTTGAGTAAATCAAATCCTATTCTAATATAAATTTTGCCATAT
>CAHIKZ030001894.1:327500-540000 GCA_903632075.3 Acanthosepion pharaonis | reverse complement strand
TTATATATATAATGTGTGTGTGTGTAAACAGAATTTGACAAAATTGTCAAAAGAAACTCAAACCTTACCCTTACTCTCTGATGCCAGCTTTCAGAGAGCTCTAACAGGTTGATTAATTTACCCTATATTCTCTCTCTGATCTTACTCTTCTCCACCCCTACAAAGCACTCCCCAATTCCACATGTACCTTTTTATAATTTTTTACAATTTAGAAAATGTGCTCAGTTTTCTGATTTGGATTTCAGTTGAAATTACTTATGTCACTTTCCTCTAATACCTTTTGGAGAAAGGCATGAATCCAACCCTTCCCTATTGTCAGACCATAATGATTGCCATCACGAGTAATTTAGTACAAAGGTTAATCAATTTTCTCCACCTTTTAATTACTCACCCAAACAGCAATAGAATAAGCCTTGAGAGAAAAGAGTACGAGATACTGTGAACAGAACTTGTAGAAGGTGCCTCGATTTCTAATAGATAATATTGTAAGACAAGAAGTTAATTTTAGGTGACTCTTTCTTTCATTGTTACTTTTTTCATCACATTTTCAGTTGAATAGCCTCCAGCTATGGGACGAATAGTCCCACAAACCATGAGCTGAATAGCATCTTGCCATGAGTTGAATATATCAAAAAAAAAAAAAAAAATTTAGATTCATTAAACTTTATTGTTATTTATTAAGTAAAAAAAAAAAAAAAAAAAGGTGAAAATGTATGAAAATTAGGAGTAAGGCTGTAGATTTGATACTTCTCAAACTATAGTCTTCCATGACCAAATTGGTTAACAAGCTATCCATGAAAGACAAGATCTTGGTATTTGATACAAAGTCATTCAAGTATTATCCATGTCTTTATTCTTTGAAATGGAAGACATTTGATTTAGGAGAGATGATAAAAGGCAAAAGTGATCATAAAAAAAAAAACGGTAGCCATTTGAATTGTGTCACCTGAGAGAATTCTAATAAAAAAACAAAAATAAGATGATCAGATGAGCTAAGAAAAATAACAATAAAAACTTCAAAATTTATATAATTTAAATAATCAAATATTTCCACAACAGCATGGAACTCATGTTTGCTTTGCGGGTCAAGAGTTCATCTTAATAGTTTTCCCTTTTTTTTTCCATTTTTATTATTACTATTGCTACAATGTAATAATAATGTGTAGAGTAACTGGGCATGGTTAAATGTAATTGGTAGAAATGCCCAACAAATGTAATTGACAAAGAATTTCAATAAACAAAGCTCAGCCTCTTACTCTACAATAATAATGCCCTTGATGGTACACCAGGCTCATGGCTTCTGATCTTAATTAATTGAAAGTGTTAACATCTACATGGTTTGTCTTGAAGAATAATTATAGGCTACAGTAAATATCCCATTCAGTAACATCTTGATGCTGAATCAGGCTTGGCTCTCATGGTTTCTAATCTTAATTAATTGAAAGTGTTAACATGAACTTGTTTTGGTGAATTGTGATCTGTCTGATCATTTTTTTTTTTTTTCTTAATCATTTCACCCCAAACAAGGTGATAATGCCACTAAAATGCAGGTTTACAGGAAGTGAAAGAAAACGGAACAGTTCAAGAAGACAGAAGATGGCAACTAACGTTGCATTCAGACTCTTGAAGATTGTAGTTATCAGGAAAGCAAGAATTCAGAAGGGAGTCCCACTGGCAGAAAGTGCAAGAAAAGAAACTGTTAAAGTGTAAGTGGTAGTTGCATCTAGCTAATTCAACAGTAGAACTGTGAGACCTAATTACCAATCCAGCAGCATGCCAAACATTTAAAGGTGGACAAGAATAATTGTAGTTGTCAGTCATGTAAGGTAATATGTGCTGGCTGGGAATTGGTGCAGGCTGCACGCATGGTTGCCCACAAATGAACACTTCTGTCCAACCAATTCTATCCTCCATAGCTCTACCCAGTTCTTTCATTTTGATTCTGGTGTCATCTATGAGTTAATTGGCAAAATTTCTTGCTGGTTTACACCTTGACCTTTTTTTGCATAACATGGATCCCATAGATGATGCATAACTTTGTTTATTTCTCCAGCAATGGCCACTGAACTGCACTCACATTTCACAGATCATGTCTGCAATTTTTGTTAAGCTCCAATATAGGTCTTCATTGGTCACACGTTGGTTACAGCTAATATTTAACACTGCTCACAATAGTCAAGTGTGTTAGTAAATATCCCATTTAGCACCACAGGTTTGCTTAACTTGAACCAGTTGAGCATGTCCCTTAGGGACTGACACACTGTGCATCTGAAATCACGAGTGGGAGTAGGGAACATCATGGGCAGGTGTACAGGTTTTTTTTTTGGTTTTTTTAAAGTTTGATGGGGGTGAGGCAACCACAGCTGACTTGGGAGTCACATCTAGATACTTGAGAACACCCTCAATTGGATACAGATTGAGAAGCACTGGGTTACTCAACCAAAAGTTATTTCTAACTGGCCTTATCTACAAGGTTATATGCTGCTTTTATGAAAGCTTATCACTATATTTCACACATTTGGCTGTGAAGCATGTGCGTGGTATTCACTTATCAGACTGGTTGTAACAATAGGTATATTGTACATGTGTACAGATTTATGGTATGAAAAAACTATTTGAAAAAGTAGTGTGGAAAGAATATAAAGATATTACTGTACAATGCTTTTTTTTTCTGCTTAGTCTTGGACAAATTTTAACCGAAACAATCTTGTAAAATTCTGAAATAAATATGTTTGCCGAAATAAAGAAGACTTTGCTGTTCTTGTTAATAATACATAGCATTTGTTTTGTGTATTTTTTTGACTAACTTTAGCCTAGTCTGGCACAAGGCCACTAAAAGAGTATAGAACTTTCTAGCAATGATCTTCATGTACCAAAAGTTCACTCCCTGATGCCCCCAAGGACATGTCCAAGTCAATAAAAGCCTTGATTAAAGTAATCCAAAAAGTGGCTTGACCCAAAGAATTGTGAGTTCAATACCTGACCACTGCAGAGGTGAACAAAAACTTGAAGAGTTGAGTTATTAAAGGGAATTAACTGAAACTGAGATATCCAGAAAAGGTATGGCATGTGGAATGAGAACAATCTACTCTTGTAGGCTAAAAGGATTTGGTTTGAAATTCCAATATATATCGGCTGAAGAATACAGCATCCAAAATGTAAATATGGCAATAAAGATGAGGACAACAGTCTAATCGATGTCAATAGTGTAAGTTGATACATTTCAAAAGCCATTGGAAATCAGTTATTACAAGTTGATTTTTATAGGAAAGTAAATTGAATTCTTTAAATGAAACCAAATTTAGCCTCTTTGCTCTTTTACTGTTTATGAGATATGATTTTGGAAATCTATAACTTTTGTCAAAGAGATTTCTGGCACCTCCAGTTGACAATGTGATGATTGTTAAGGCTGTGTATAAAAATATAATGCTACTGGATTGAATACACGTTTAGGTGCTCTTGGACTGTCAGCAAGTGAAACGTATGGGTGCATTTGGGCACTTCTGGTCTTAAAGGTTTAATCTGGTAATGACTTTCTGAATAGCGAAAACATCACATGGTCTTCAATGTTTTGTGTTTCAATATATGATAAATTATCGCTTGTTCTCATTCACGTACAGTTATTTCAAGGCGGTTCTTGTTTATTTCAGAAATTTATGGCATAAAAAAACTTTGAAACATTGTACTGTTCAATGTTCGTTTTTTTTTTCTGCTTAGTCTGAGATATTTTATTCCAAGCAATCTTGTAAAACTCTGAAATAAAATTACATTTGCTGAAAGAAAGCAAACTTTGCAGTTCTTGTCAATAATGCATAACAAGGGTCTAAGTTTAGATTAGTCTGACACTGTGAGAAAGCACGTAACTTTCTAGCAATGACCTTCAAAACTAAGCTTGCTCTACAACAATTACCCACTGTGTAATATTTGTATGCAAGATTTAAAAAAATATCCAGTTTTCTTTTTAAATTGAGGTCAATCAATCAATCAAACAATGAACTTGTGGACACCTCTCCTCCAGATAAGCATCACCTGATTTTGGTAGTGTTCCGATATATACCTTGTTTGAAGATATTAAGCAAATCATATAAACTTCAATAATTCAAATTTGGTTTTTAAAAAAATTCTCAAATTTTAAGCAATCAATTTAGATGTCAAAACAATGCCTGAGTTAAAACATTGATATTTAAAATTTTATTGAAGTTATTTGATGTATTCTAAAAAAAAAAACTACTATCTGAAGTTATTATGCAAAACCAAATAATCATATTTTACTTCAATAAAAAGATAATAAAATCATTAAAAATTGATCAACACCTTTAATAGAACAACAAACACAGGTGATAAGTCTTTGAATTCTTTACATTTTAATATAGTGACCCTTCTTTTCAATAACAGTCAGTAATCTATTATCCATTGGTTTTGTTCCTTTTTTTTTTTTTTTTTTTTTTTTTTGACATTGTAGTCTTAATTGCTTCCCAGAGGTCTGCTTTTTTTTTATATTGTTTGCCACTTTCATATAATTACATCTTCACAATTCATAGATTTTCAATCAGATTCAGATCAGGACTTGATGGTGGCCATTCCATTATCTTCTATAAATCTTTTAGGTTCAAAGAATTTGTGGGTAAGCTTAGATACATGAGAAGAAGCATTGTCGTGCATAAATAAAAACCTCATTTTGAAACTGTAAGACTGGGACTTGTACCATGCAAAGAAAGTCTTGTTCATAAAATTGCTATAGTTCAATTTAACTCTATCAACTTTGAATGGTCCAATAATGGTTTGGTCAACAATTAAAACCCATATAATATTACCACCTCCTTGTTACTTTCTTTTAGCCACATGCACGTCTAAATTGGATGAAATCCATCCTTTGGCCCATCCATCAGGTTTATCAAATGTCACTCAAGATTCGTCCTTGAAAATTATTTTAGAAAAGTCAATTTTCATGTGTTTCTTGGCCAAATTTTGACACTTTAAAGTTTAAAATATTTGCTTTAGTGAGAGGAGAATTTTTTTTTCTTACAAAGTATACTACACCTTCTGTCTTTCCCTCAATTCCAGCCTTTTCAAAGATCTGAGTGCTGATCAAAAGTGGTTGTTTCACTATAACTCACTTTAGCTTATGTTTATCTCAAGGAAGCAATTTCTTAAAGCCTTTTCCTTTGCTTCAAGTTCTCAACTTATATCTTCTTCAGGCTTCTTTATCATTCAATGATCTCTGAAAAGCTTCTTTGATACCTGCAATGTGGACATTCCCTTACTCAAAAACTTTATTTTCAGCAGTTGTTAGAACCTTTCCTTTACCCATGTTTCAATATATATTATGGACTAAAAGAGTTTTTATTAGATTTCAGATGTCTTAAGCTAATATTAGTTTAATCTGCATAATAATTTCAGTCAGTCTATTCTTGTAAATTCCAAATATCTCAAAAAGTAACCATTAAAAATAGCAGAAAATTTAGTTAAATGTTTTACTAAGAGTGGAAATAGATGAGTTTAAATTTCACAAGTATTGGTTCAGAACTTTTTGAGTTATTGAGATTTATTTGATTTGCATAATAACTAATGACAGGCTGTAGGTCTTCATTGGCAATGGTGTGCAGAGATACGGTGATGCGCTGGGTCCATTCCTTGATCGTATGCCTCTAAGACTCAAGTGATTTTTTTTTTTGGCGGGGGGCTATAGGTCCTTATATAGAGAAATGTGAGAAAGGAAGACATTTTAAATATGTAAAAATAGATGAAAGCTGCAATAAATACTTTATTTCAAATTTCAAAAACTAAATTTTTATTTCACTTTTTGATGGATGTCTGTGGTCATCACACCCTCTGTGAAATATCTGCACACTGCTGTCATTGGGCTCACTTTGTTTGCAGCTGATATTTAGTGCTGCTCTCAATAATCAAGTGTTCATTAGTAAATATCCCATTTCTTACCACAGATTTGTTTGATCCGAACCAGTTGGGCATGTGGGTTTGGGGTTGATACACCGTGTACCTTAATTCTCACACTAAGGAGCAAATGAAAATATTACGGAACACTTAGCAAAATATTCAGAGTAATATACTTTTAAAAAATTGGAAAATTATTAAATTAAATGCTCAATGTTGCATATCAGAAAGTTTGACAATATTAATTCATGATTCGTTATTACCTGTCTATATTTCTGAGATGAGGTATTATGTACACTATTTACATTATTCAGACTATTGTCCTCATCTTTGTTGCCATATTTATTACAACGTTTCGGCCTTTCAGTATCTGTCTATATTTCTGAGATGAGGTATTATATACACTATTTACATTATTCAGACTATTGTCCTCATCTTTGTCGCCATATTTATCACAACATTTCAGCTGTTGTATGCTCCGGCCTTCTTCAGGTGGTTGGAATGTCAAACTGAACCCTTTATTTTGCTTGCTAGGGTAGACTGTTTTAGTTCCAGGTGCCATGTTTAATGGATGTCAGTTATCTCCTGTTAATTCACCTCTCCAAGTTCTCCACTGCCTTAACCAGGTATTGAACTCACACTCTTTGGATCCTGTCACTGGATCTAACCTTTATCCACTGTGCCATGTGTCCTTAAGGACATCTGTGTATGAATTTCTGGGACTTATAAATTAATGTCTTCAGCAACCATTTTTTATCAGTGCTCATATTGCAATTTTTGCTGTTATAATTGAATAATGTAAATAGTGTAATTCATGATTCAATATAGTGATTTTCCAAGTGTAGCTTAGATGTGGCACAAGGCCCAAAGTAAGGGGCACCCAGTGATTATCAAACTCACTACTCAGTCGTAATTGTTCTAGCGAGCCAAGCTTGCTAACCATTACACCACGTTGAGGTGCCCCTTCATGATTCAATATAACTTTGTAAATTAAACAAAGAATATTGAATACAATTATATGGAAAAAAATTTATTTATTTATTCAAATAAAGGAAAATTTTAAAAAGTTAAAAAAAAATACTTTTAAAAAAATGAATATTAAAACATTTAAAATAACATAATCAAAGAATACTGAAAAGAAATATTTGACAAAAAAATGTTTAATACTTATTCATTTATTCAAATACTAACACTATGATTACTACTTACACACACATATATATATATTATATCTCTATCTATAAAAGGCAGGATGTGTGTGTGTGTGTGTGTGTGTGTGTGTGTAATGAATGCACGGCCGCACTTTTCAACAGATTTGCACCAAAATTTACATGCACATGCTCCAAGTTAGTGGGAAAGCTAAGATTGACCTTGCATTTCACAACTCCCATTGATAGTGGAAATAATCGATTTTTTCATGCTTCTACGGCAGTTTTCATGTAGTTTGTGGCCATTTTGTACTGGCCAGAGTGAGAGCCAATAGCTAGCTGCCATGAATAGGCAGGAAGATTCTATTGGCCAGCGTGAGAGCCAACAGCTGACTGACACGAATGTTAATTAGCATGCTAGCATGCAAAAAATATCAATAGCTGCATTCGTCACAAGTGGGAAAAATTTAAATCTGCATGGCACTTTACTCCAATTGGCTCATTCATCCTTGCTTAAACTCAACGTTGATTCTGATTCCGACAACTGGGTTCGGTGTGAAAAAGTATTTGTTGTTAACATTCTTTTTTTTCATTCGGTTTTTCCAGTTACGGAGTCCTTTTTTTAAAGCTGATCGTTTTGTGTTCATTTTGTTTAGTTTTTTTTTCCTAACAGATTTAATGTTTAGTATAGAGCTTAGAAAAAATTCGCAGTGTGAGATAGGCAAGAAGTAAGGCATGTAGCAACATCATCATGGCAAAGGGAATTCCTTTAAAGGCAAGGAAGAGCAAAAATATTTTAAGTCAAGTGATAGCGATTGCTGTATGAGTTATACGATTTTTGAATCAAGCATGGCCAATGCCGGGCCATGCTTATATATATATATATATATATATATATATATATAAAAATATAAAAGTGAACATTGAAGTCAACAGAGGCGACAGGCTGTTTCATGCTAGACACAATTGTCTGCTCTATCTCTGATATTGAGAACTTTGTCCCATAAATATAGCACACCTCAAAACTATATTTCTTTATAAATATACATATATGCCTCAACAATCTTTTACTCTGCACTAGTGTGCTATGGCACGATGGTTGAGAATCCCTGGTCTAGGAGTTTGAACACAACGAATTCTTTCTGATAATGATGAACCAAAAGTTTGATCACCATGAAAGCATTCTGGTGCATAAACACTTACAGTCATATCACATTGAAACAACAATTCTCGTATGATCACCAGAGTTAAGCAACTCAGTACCTAGATTGGTAACCACTCAAGAATACCAGTTTGGATGTGCGAGTGGTAATGGATAACAGCTCAAAATTGAAAGTCAGAGGACCAAGTTCCAGTTCCAGTTCCAGTAGGGTTCATTATATTCACTAACATGCAAATATACTTGGGAAAGTTATGAATCCAACATTTTTCCCCACAGAAAAATCTTTATTATCTTCAAAAATTCTTACAATCTAAAAATATTTTCTGTCCTTAAATAACCTGCAAAACATTGATAAACTGTAAAAACTCAAATCAATCCCATGCTTAAATTAAAATCATAAAGATGCTAAGCCACATCATGAGATGAGGGTGTGGGGATAAAAAACACTTTTCAACCAAATACAAGTGGGGTCTGAAATACTTATAACTGGGAATTATTCATCACACAAAATAAACACGTTGGTTCAAATAAAAGTTCTGCTGGAAATTTTTTTATACAAGTTTAATAAACATGGAGCAAAATAATTGTTCCATGGATAAAATTATTTGAATAATAATAAGTGTCGGTCAGTTAAATACCATACGTGATACACATTTGGGCGATCATGTCTCTTTCGATTCATTACTGACTAGGCAGAAGATTTTCCCGCAGTAGGTTGCCATTTCTTTCTGCGGTAGACTTGTTGCCAACCAAGGCTATAGGACCCATTCTGTCCTGTTATTCAAATCATAACTGAGGGAAGAAGAGATAAAGCCAGTAAAGTGTTATCACATGATACACACTTGGGCTATCATGTCGCTTTCGATTAATTACTGACTAGGCAGAATATTTTCCCGCAGTAGGTTACCATTTCTTTCTGTAGTAAACTTGTTGCCAACCAAGGCTATAGGACCCAATATGTCCTGCTATTTAATCCATAGCTGGAGGGAGAAAGGATCAATATCTTTTTTTAAAAAATGAATATACTTTGCAGTCGGTGAAAATTCTGCGTCTGTTCAGTGATGATGGAACATAACTAGTTTGGTCTTCAAGGCACTGATTGTGATCAGCCAGTTTTTCTCCAATGGAGGTGGTTGTGTGTTATCAAAGATAGCTGCCAAAACACCATTATCACAGTTTCTGGCTATGAGTTACCAATAAAACTACCCTTCCTGTAAAATATTTATTAAGCTTAAAATATTCATTAAGCTTAACCTCATCTGAAACAGACACATAAACGAGGTAACCTTAATTTGAAATTGTAGTGCTTATAAAAAAAAATCTGTATAAATTTAGATTTGGTAAGGAGAAATTAGATTCAAATTATGGTGATCAAATTAGAACAATAATTAATCAATTTCTGGTTAAAATAAAACCTCTTTTTATAGGAAATCAAAAACAACAATTAAAGAAAAATTGCAGGAGAAACAATTTTTCTTGAGTAGGAGAAACGGTGGAGTAAAGAATTGCAGCTCAGAATGAGGAATTGGAGAGCTGAGTTCAAATTCCAGTCAGGTTCATTACATTTACATATGCACAAATGCCCTGGGGAAAGGTATGAATCCATCCCTTCTCTCCTCAGCTTTGATTAAACAGTAGGACAGCCTGGGCTCTAGAGCCTTGAGTGGCAACCAGTCTAGACAAAAGAAAACTCTGAATACAAAACTCTATGTAGCCCTGGTGCAGCAAATGCTATGCAGCTAAGGAAAAGATCCATCGCATTGACTTGATGATACTGACAATGCCCAACTCCTTTTCTAAAAACAAAAATTTAAGAAAAATTGCAGGAGGAACAATTTTTCTTGAATAGGGCTTCTCAACCTAACCTGGTTGTTATTTTACTGTTTAAGAAAAACAAAATACAGAGATAGCAATGCAAATGTCTACACACTAAGAATAATGTTGGTTTAAAAAATCCATTAAAATGTTACTGCAATGAAACTGAAGCTAGCAGATATAGATTTGTAGAAATTCTGTTGTAGTACACATATTTTCTATGAAATTCCTATTGGAGTACACATATTTTCTATGAAATTCCTGTTGGAGGACACAAATTTTCTATGAAATTTCTTGGACATTCAAGCTGGTAAATGTAGTTAATACTGTTTATCATAAACAGAGCCTTTACTTAAATATTTGTACCTATAAAAATAACATAGAAACAAAAATATATTAAAATAATTGTTGGACTTGGTATATTTCATATATATATATATATATATATATATATATATATATATATATATATATATATATATATAGTAAATAATAGCTGGCTTTTCTCATTTTCTGAGCACCCCTGGTTTGCTATGGCAGCTAGCTAATCCCTGCTACAGATACATACTCAGACACATTTGTGTTTGTTCAACAACCACTGAGCCTACCTGTTGTACTAATAAATGTCTGGAAGCTAAAGGCCACCATTTTGAGCATCTCTTGTGATTATAGAGTCAAAAGATAACTTCTATTAATCTGTGAATAAATAAAGTATTACAATATCTATACAAGGTTTTCCCTCACTAAAGTGTGTATACATTTTTTGGTTAGACTCTGTATGTGTGTGTGTGTGTAGAAAGTGCTCAAGGACTCTAATATAAACGATGACTCCAATGAAATTCAGGATCATGGTTTTAGATCAGAGTCGCTAAGCACTTTCTTGGTGCTTGTTGTCATTACTGATCTGTCTTAGTTTGATTTCTGTAGACATTGAGCACTTTAGATTTTTGCTTATTTGGTTGTCTGTTTATTCTTCTTTGGCAGGGTCGGGTTTTGTTTGACACTTTCTCTTTACCAATTAAATGCTTTTTTTTTCTTGCCAAATCAACCAGTATGAACCAATTAAAGGGTCAGTTCTTTTCTTGTGTGGCTGAATGGCTATGAAACACATGACTTGACGAAATTTCTTCCAGTCATCTCTCAATTGCTCAAGGAACATTGAAAAAAAGATTATTATATCCACCTGAAGGCATTTTTTCTTAGAGCGAATTCGCATAAATGGTTGTTTTCGCTTGTAGTTATCTCCCTTTCAATAACTACATCAAATTGCAGATCAGACGCCTTAACTTAAAAATGAATTTGTTTTTTTTTTTTACTTTGATTCTCATAGTTTAAATTTGCATGGGGCTAAAATTTGTTTTAAATATAGAAAAGAAAAAAGTGTGTTGTTTATTTTCGTGTTTCAAACAATTTCTAGATCGTCCGTAAAATTTTGTATATGAAAACTAAAAGTCATCAATTTGAAATAAAACAAAAAATAGTGTTAAAAAATGCAATAACAATTCCCTACCACATACACACCCTGTGTAGATGGAAACTGAAATTTTCAACATTTGTGAAATTTCAGAATTTGAGAAAAAGTAAATAAATAAGTCGGCTCGTGTCCAAATTCTAAAAAGTCCAACAGATCTTTGTTTTCCAAACTCTTCCATGCCTCGTCCAAGAAACATATTTATTTATTTATTTTTTTTATTTTATTTATTTATTTTTTTTGTTGATCTTCAAGACGAAAAATGGACTTTAGTTTAGTCTTTAGTCTTTACTGATGAATTAGTGTAATGACACAAACTGAAATTTAATTACGACTACGTTCAGGTAGGTTCAACCGGTTTTTTGGGTTGTTTTTTTTTTTTTTACTTACTTTTGTTTGCTGAAACTTTTCAAATGCAAAAACTTTCTGGTCATAAATGTTAAATTACATTTTTGTTTTTTATTTACTGCGGTAAAAAAATATAACTGAAATAAAAATAAAATTATATAACATTTTTTGTTGAGGCGACATTTTTCCTGTTACAGACTCGCCAATTCTCTAAAAAGAACTGCCGATTGCAAAATACTTCCTGTTTATTTTGGATGTGTTTCAAAAACCATTTTTTATTTAATCAAGCCATTCGATTAAAATTTTAAACTATGTATTGCGGGATAACCTTTTCTCGATAGCAGATTTGTTTGCTGAATTGGGGTTTCATTTGTTTGCTAAAAACGTTGGCCTCGAAATGTGTTAATGACAATGTTGGTCCAAAGAAAATCAGGCCTCCATTGGAAAGAACTACTCACGATATTTATTATGTAAAAATACATAATTATGGCACAAGGCCGAAATGGGGAGGGGTTGAGGCTGGTCGTCACTAACTATACCGAGCTAATCCGACTCACAACCCATTCACTCATTACAATTTTCGCATTCACCATAAAAACTCGTCCGTCACCAATCAATCCTCCATACACCATACCACATCCTCTCAGGGGACCTACAGAAAACGCACCCCATGATATTAAAAAAATTAAGGATAATAAAATACATATATACAATTCTATGGATGATTAAAAATATGAGAGGGGAGGGGGATGACCCAATAATCAAACTAAATATCAACACAAAGTAAATTAAACATAGCTGATGTTAGTTGTAGGGCCCATCCAACCCTCAAAAAAAAAAGGTAGAGGCCGCCGTATTCTGCCCATTGGACAAAATCAAGAGGCTCTCTCACTAAGGGAGTGGGAAAGGAGAAAATATACATATGAACATTGGAAATATGATAGCTGACCCAGTCGAGAAAAGGGTGGGGGGCAAAACAAACTGGCAAGGTTGGGAATCTCAACTTGGATCATAACCAAAGATGCAGGCAGGAGCAGGCCAGGAACAACACTACTTTCTAAGAATTCCAAGAATGATATTTTAGTTCAAGAGTTAACATTTTGATGGAGGTTTTGGAAAATTTTGTTTCTCCCTGTTTAGAGACCTAAATCTTCGAAAATTTTGTTTCTCCCTGTTTAGAGACCTAAATCTTCACGCTGTAAGATTTTGGGGTTGACAGATCTGCTGTTATTATCCCAGATCCATGTATTTTCAAATTAATAAAAAAAAAGCTCAGATTATGATGATTTTAAAAAGATTATGCACATCCCTCTAACTAATGTGGTTTAAATGAATTTTCATAAATGAAAAATCTTTTTTGAAGATTTCATTTTAGCTTTAATTGAAAGCTAAAGTATTAAAATTACTATTTCCAGTAAACAAAATACTCTAGATATTTCAAACAGAAATTTGATTGGTTTGAGTTTATTCATTTTGGGGGCCAAAAATAGCTGATTAGCGCTCTTCTTTTAGCCATCTATCATCGCAGTGAATTTTTCTTTGAAAAAAATCTAAAAATGAAATACACTTTTCTGAAACTTTATTTGAGGAATATTAGCTGATTTAAAGTCTGTTTTGAAAAAAATATTATTTACTTAAAGTTAAAAATAAAAAATAGAAGAAATAGAATTTTAAAATAAACAGAAGTGGTGATTAAGTGCTTGTCAAGTGATTTATGAGGTGTTGACACTTTTATTATTGTTCTGCGGAAACTTTATCTGTTAAAACATAATTTAAAAAAATGATGGGTGAATGTTTTTTTTATATAATTTTTAAGTACTCAATAATCTTAGAAATGTTGAACATGTTCTTTGTAATCTAATTTTAGGAATGTTGACTTTGTTTAAATTTACTATCATAATTGATCTTATTTTCTGTTGTGTATGGTCACCCATACAAAATTTATTGCAGTTTTTATTTTATGATTCAGAGCAAAATTTCAGGAAAGGGGCAGTAGTTTTGAAAAAAATTGATGATTTACATTTTATATTCTCCAATGAGTTCTGCTTTCTAACTAATA
This sequence comes from Acanthosepion pharaonis, assembly GCA_903632075.3. Classification (NCBI taxonomy): domain Eukaryota; kingdom Metazoa; phylum Mollusca; class Cephalopoda; order Sepiida; family Sepiidae; genus Acanthosepion; species Acanthosepion pharaonis. Next base: position 526,102 of record CAHIKZ030001894.1, on the reverse strand, counting down.
AAAAAATTTGAAGTACGGAATTTAATTTCTAAAAATTTCATGAAATTAAGTGGGGATAACAGATATAAAAAAATATTTTTAACAAGATTTTCTAAAAATCAGTTATGTGCCATGCATGATACATGCTTAGACGATCATGTATCTTTTGATACATGACTGACGAGGCAAATTTTTTTCCTGCAGTTGGTTGCTATTTCTTTCTGCGGTAGACCAGTTGCCATCCAAGACTACAGAACTCAGTATGTTCTGCTATTTACCCATACCTAGGGGAGAAGAAGAGGATTCATACCCTTTCCCAAGGGTATTAGCACATAAGTGAATGTAATGGATTCAAATGGAATTCGAACTCGGCTCTCCAATTCCTCAATCTGAGCCACTATCCATTACTCTGCCGTGCTTTTTAAATATTAATATAAAAAATAAAGTAATTCAGTTTTGAATAAGTCCTAAAAGTTTCATTAAAATTTGACAATTATTTGATTTTTGTAAGAATTTTCAAATTAATGTGTTATTTAAATCAGAAAAAGGTGCAAAAATGTTTATAACCTGTTCTGTTAGACTGTTAATGCAGAAAAAAAAACAAAATTTTTAACCAAAATTTCGAACGTGTTAGAAAGGAGTAAAAAATTTTTTTAAATAATTGAAAAATACTTTGGACTTTCCTTGTTAATAACATAAACATTTTAACAATAAAACTGTTTTTATAAAGTTTGGAGCCTTTTTTCACCATGTTATGCTCTTTTTTCAGCAAATTAGTGGAAGTAGTGGAGGCAAATAACCGTTTACTTAGTAAATGATTACTTGCAATGTAGAGATTGTAATGCTGAAATGGACTATAGCTGAAAAGTCTTAAGGAATGTCTATAATTTTCAGAAAGAGTCATTGTTATTCAAAGGACTTTATTTCTTTTATTTTCGTGACAATATGATACATACTAAGTCCACCCCAATCTTTGAACCCCATGAGAAAAAGAAATAAAAACAATAAATAAAAATAATAATAATCATAATAAAGAATAAAAAAAGAAATTCATTTTCCGATGATGTAAATAATAAAGTAACTAGAAAATTTTTTTTTAATCATTTCACCCCAAGCAAGGTGATAATGCCACTAAGATGCAAGGTGTTACAGGGAGTGAAAGAGAATAAGAAGGAGGGAGGATAACAAAAGGACAATAAAGAAACAAGGTTCAAGAAGACAGAAGATGGCAGTTGACATTGCATTTAAATTTTTTAAGATTGTAGTTGACAGGGAAGCAAGAAATCAGAAGGGAGTTCCACAGGCGGGATGTGTGTGAAAAGAAACTGTTAGAGTAGAAATGGTAGTTGCATTTAGCTAGTTCAGCAGTAAAAGAGTGGGACCTAATTGCCAATATAGTAACTTGCTTAAATTCATGTAGTCGAGACATAAGCGTAAAAAAGCTCATCAGAACAGTTTCTATTAAAATATTTTTAGAGGGAAGCCATCTCGTTCAATCTAATAGAAAATAGTCAGATATCTAAATATACATGTAGTGGCTTCAATTTTACTGTAAAGATGAAGTTCCTCAAAAATATTTCTAATTTGGCAATGCAATTCCCAAAACTGACTGTACAGGCCAACACATGAGTGACAGTCTCGACTGTAATGAATGCATTGTGAAGACACTCTCTCTTGATGTCACCTTACTGTTTTCTTTCTATCTAGCATGTTTCTCTCTGGTAGCAAGCATTTGTTTCTCCTCTGCTTGCTCCAGCCCTCTGTTTAAATCAGAAGTGATCATTTAAATCCAGCAGAAGTGATCATTGGCAATTTCTTATCACCTCTCGATGTCCATATGTATCACCCTCATCTGTGACACTATTATGAAAGTGCTGGTAAATTGGGGAAAAAACAAGAAAAACAATGTTTTTCAATAGACTGAAAATATACTAATAACAAGAAAAAGGAGAAGAGGAAGAGGTTGTTTTTTTCTTTTCTCTCCCCACCTCAGTGTGAGGGTGCCAATGGTAACTAACACAGAAGCCCTCTGTATATGGTCAACTTAATCTTAAGTGATAGTCTCTTGACCACTTGACCCGCACAATAAAATAGATTACATTTTAACAACTTCAAGTATCCATGACAGCTAGGAACAAATCTCTAAGCAAAATTCGGTCAGTTGATAGGACTTGGAAAACAGGAATTGCATTGTAGTTAAATATTTTTTTTTGTCTGCTTAAGACATGATAAAATTTATTAAGAGAAATTGTCTCTTTTTGTCACTTGTTGACCAAAAAGTTGGCATGGAGAAGTGACAAGTAACAAATGCCAGATGCAGCCGACCACACAAAGACGTGATAAGAATTCCCTACTGATGGAAAATTTGGATGATAATTGAATTTAGAATTTTGAGCTAGACCATACCTAGCCTCAGGGGACAGGTTTTGATCAGGAGACAAAGAGAGAGGTAAAAGGCCCAGGTGGAACATCAAGAAAGTTGGAGGAATTGCCTGCACTCCTTGGATGGTGATGGTGAGAGGGACCCACACAAGATGAATGGAATTGAGCAGATTGGTATTCTGCCACCACCACTCTTTGGGGGAGGGATGTCCCCAAATTTGTTCAGGCAATCAATTTCCCAACCACCTCATGCCCCGTGCCTGGTTTGCATGAAGGTCCATAAATATAGATGAGCAAAGCAAGAAGACAGTATGGGACGTTGGGAGAAGGAACCAGACAAACCGAATTGCTGCTTGTGAGAGAGATATATGCCAGTTGATTCAAGACCCACTTTGCCAAATCCCACACAGATTCTGCAGAAAGAACTTAGACTTCGGCCTTGTTCCAGAATACCAAATACACCTGAATGGTCGGCCTGAAGAAATCACAGAGTGGAAGAAATCAGACTTAAGCCTTGGACCAGTTTACCGACTTCGGCCTTGTTCCAGAATACCAAATACACCTGAATGGTCGGCCTGAAGAAATCACAGAGTGGAAAAAATCAGACTTAAGCCTTGGACCAGTTTACCGACTTTGGCCTTGTTCCAGAATACCAAATACACCTGAATGGTCGGCCCGAAGAAATTACATAGTGGAAGAAATCAGAATTAAGCCTTGTACCAGTTTACTGAGCGTGGATAGACATAGTGTCATAGGATATTAAGGGGGGAATGTGCTGAAAAGCTGCATGATGTTAATCTCATGAGTAGAATGTTCAATGTATGAACTTTTGATATAAAGTTGTTGTGTTACACAAGTCTATTACTTTGTTCCATGTGTCCAAGCTACCGGATCAGTGACGTTGAGTATACAACTCAGCCTTCGCCCGCTCTGTGATCTAAAACAAATATGACATAGGCAGGTGGTAAATGAAGAACAAGTAACCAACTCCAAGGCTGGCTATAAAGATCAGTCACAGACTCGTCCAGTGTCTGAAGACAGGATTGCAATGTCATACATGTCTCTTTTGCAGATGTCCTTGAAACAAAGATGAGGTTTCCTGTACAGAAGAACCTTTGGAATCCTCCCATCTGGCATATGGTATACATGTTCAAGCCAGTGGAGCTAGTGCTTTTGAAAAAACTATCACTGCTTCATATATCCAAAACAATCACTATTGAAAAACTATCTGGCTTTAAATAACCCAGTAGCGGTTGAAACATCAAGCAGAAACAAAACTAAAGCCAAAAGTGATTGTTTTTGCAAATGTTTCTGAGCGAATTCCACAGGTTTTAAGAGAGAGCCTGTAATAAAGTGTTAATTATCCCAACTGGCTTTACCAAAACACTTGTTATGTGGCACTCTTTAAGTCTATAAAAAGGAAATCATATTCTCTCTCTGGCTCTTTTTAACTCTTGCTTTCAGATGTAGTCTTTGTGGATATAAGAACACTCTCAATAGAGCACATTCACTTCTTTGTTCCTCTGTTGACTTTTGAACTCTCTCACCACTGATGACTCTAGATCATCAATGTTTGTCGGGCTCATTACAATCTTTAACAAAATATACTATTGGGGTGACTTAGATCAGGGGTTGGCAACTCATTCAACCCCGCGGGCCGGATTGTGTTATAATGATGGGTCGCGGGTCGGACGAAAAAATTAAGGAAAATTAATGATATGCAGACCCCTGTCAACCTAAATATTTAAAACCATAATGAAAATAAACACTGAGAAATCAGAAAAACAAAAGAAAATCTAAAATTAAAAAAACACCTAACAAAAATTACTTTTCCTCAAGGAATGTCAAAATATTTCAAAGTGAAAACAATCAACCGAAGTGAAATGGATGAAATTATGACGTGTAGGTTTGAAACTGTTATTCAAAATTGTTCCCCAAATGAACCACACACACATCAAACAAAAACGAAGCACATATACCCATACATATGAGTACAAATGGTTGCAAACATATACACTTACGTACGTACACATGCGGTATCATCCACACATTCATGAGGCATGTATGTATAATGCGCGTATGTTTAACTGTCTTTAGATTTCTGCTACCTCACATGTCAGTCCCTCCCTGGCCTCTTTCACTTTATCGTTCCTTTCGCTTCTGTTATCTTTTAATGTAGCCAAGGGTCATAACAAATATGTATCCATTATTTGACATTAAACATAGGCAACGCAACTTGGTAAAATAAGTCTCATGAAAGATAACTGGCAGAGAGTCTAATTCAAAAGCCTTATCTCTCATGTTAAAAATAGAGTCATTGGTAATCAGTCTTGCGGGCTGGTCAAAATGCCTTCATGGCCGGATCCGGCCCACAGGCCGTAGGTTGCTGATCCTTGACTTAGATGATAAAATGATTCCTTTATTCTAACTAAAATATATAATTTAAAAAAATCTGTGCATGAAATTAAAAAAAAAACTCATTTTGGTATTTTAATATTAATTGTAATAATTCTATAAAAATAAATATTTATTTAAAGAAAATATTTCCAGGTATGTAAGGCTATAAATATTGATGTATTACAACAGTCAGTTTTTAATTTATACCTGACAATTGCAACATACATAAAACTCAGAGTTGCATCAAATGATCAGTAATGAATATCTATTTATTCTTAGTAAATATCGTATATACTTGTGTATCATGTGATTTTTGAAGACCTAATTTTGAAGGTAATTTTAAGGTGGTTGCATCATACATGAGATATAAAATTAGTCTATGTACTGCTGGCCCTGGCTACGTCATTAACCAAACTATATATATATATTTACTGATGTCAAATTAGCTTCAAAATTAGGTCTTCAAAGGTTGTATGATATGCGAGTATATATGATACATATGTCTGTGTGTGCATGCTTATATATATATATATATATATATATATATATATAATTATTTATTTAAAAATATTTTTAAATGTATATAATATATATATATAATATTTAATATATATATATATATATATATATATATAATTATTTATTTAAAAATATTTTTAAATGTATATAATATATATATATAATATTTTTTATATATATATATTTTATATATATATATAATTATTTATTTAAAATATTTTAAATATATATAATATATATATAATATTTAATATATATATATATTTTTTTATATATATATAATTATTTATTAAAAATATTTTAAATATATATAATATATATATATAATATTTAATATATATATATATATTTTTATATATATATAATTATTTATTAAAATATTTTTAAATATATATAATATATATATATAATATTTAATATATATATATATATATATATATATATATATATATATATATATATATATTTTTATATATATATAATTATTTATTAAAAATATTTTAAATAAATAATTATATTTAGGCTCTACTTTTGTATTTTTTTACTGTTTTTTTAAAAGTAATAACAAAATACTAAAGAACTTTGGATTATTTACCTAACGAGTTCTTTCCTTTCTATATATTTTCAAACACACACACATATATATATATATATATATATATATATATATATATATATATATATGCATTATTTCATTGAATACAACAGACAAGGTGCTTTGATTTAGTTTTTTATACAATTTCTCATGCGATCTAATAATTTTTACTTTAGAATATATCATTTTTAAGTCTCTGTGCATGAAATTAAAAAAAACACATTTTGGCATTTTAATATTAATTGTAATAATTCTATAAAAATAAACATTTGTTTAAAGAAACTTTTTCCAGTTATGTAAGGCTATAAGTATTGATGTATTACAAGAGTCGGTTTTTAATTTGTACCTGACAATTGCAACATGCATAAAACTCAGAGTTGCATCATTATTATCTCCTCCCACAAAAAATCTTAAAATCTAAAAATATTTTTTTGGTTTTAAATAACCTACAAAGGTTGATAAACTGTAGAAAATGATTCAGTCCATCCAGTTGTGAAGTGGTCTTGTTCCATTCTTTCAACCAATACATATATTGAATTCAATATGTCATGGTTAGCTGGCAGTACACACAGGCAATTTTAATACCTGGTAACAGCAGTCAATATTGTTTCATTTTCTTTCATATCCTTTCTCTAAACATTGGTTCCAAAAAGAGATTAAACAAACAAACAAATTGATTGAATTCAATATAGGTATTGGTCAACAATAAGTAAAACAACAAAACATCATCACAACTGGATTGATTGAGTGATTTGTTTTTTATGGCTTAGCAACCCATTGGCAGCTATTTAAAGACAGAAAATATTTTTTACACTGTAAGAATTATATTTATAAGTAATATCTCATTTTCAAATATAAAACTTACAAATATAATTCTTATATATCAGTGGTGACTCTAGGTCATCAATGTTTCTCAGGCTCATTACAATCTTTAACAAAATATACTATTGGTATGACTTTACTATATAATTTAAAAAAATCTCTAGCCAGATATGTTTTTTTTTAAATAACATGTGTATCTATCTCAAGTATGTGTTTGTATATATGTCAATGCATTAGTGTGTTTATGTAACTACTTCTCTGTGAATTTTTAGTTTAATTTATTGTATATTTATAATCAGTAGTGTTGACTGATATCATGTTTCCTCAACACTACCCAGTTACACTCCTCTCCACAACCCTCCAGCTGACAAGTTAAAGCTGCCACTTTCTTTGATTTTTGCCGACTTAAGTCAAACTAAATTTAATTTGGCCTTTTTTCAATTGATTCATTGTGCTAAAAAACCTCATACTGTACGGAATATATTATTCAAAATGGGAAACAATAAGTTTTGAAAACAATAAGTTGAAATAAAAAAACGTGTTCTTTGAAAAACAGGGTATACAAGTCATTAGAGATTTTTAAAAGATTATTTATAAAATTAAAGCAAGAAATACATTGCTTGTTAAGTATGTCTCCAGCTCAGTTAGGGCTCAGACATGCACAGCCTGACAAGCCACATTAATTTTATTTCATTCTTTTTTATTTACTTTTTTCTTTGATTTTTTTCTTTCTTTCTTCTTTATTATGAACAATATCAACAAAATGTGTTTCAGTCAATATTTTGAGTCACGGAGATAAAACAATTAATTTTGGATCCAGCTGAAGTCGAGAATGAAAACGGCACACTACGAAAGATTTTTGCTGCTTTGAAATAGATAAACTTGAATGTTGATTAATTCAGGCTAAGTCAGACAAACCCAACTCCCGGGAGTCGTTACTGTCTCTGTTACACACACACACACACACACACACATGTCAATCATACACAAGCACATTCTCATAGCTAATTTCAATTTTTTTTCTTTCATTTTAATTGTGTAAACATGTAATCCCTTTTTTTCTAATAACATACATTGTTGTTTGTTTTATATTCATTGCTTTGTAATTCTTATTTTTACCACATGAGCCTACCAATATTGTTTGTGGGAGAGATGTTCCAGGAGCCCATAAATATATTTGCTATAAATCATCAATACAACTCACAACGACAGAAGTGATACCAGCAACATAATGACTTATTTCTACCCAAACATACTAGTAAATCACAACAAAAGTGACTAACAGATGTCAGTAGCCTCTTATTATGAACAATTAAGTTAGCGGAAAACCTAAATTGTAGTTTTAAGTATTCGCTTTTTTTAATGATAAAGAAGATCATTAATGAGTGAACAATCCCCGAAATAAATCCTCCCCCACAAATAAATTAATATTTCTGGTCCTGTGATTTTTTTTTCACAAGTGTATAGGGGTGGCCTGAACAAAGTTGCAATAAAAGGCAACTAAAAAAAACCAATAATGATCAAAGTGAATAGCAGTCAAAATTTATCATAACTAGTTGTCAACCCACCAATGTTTTTGCTTATTCATGCAGATGGCCTAAATAGAGCCTTTTAGCCTCATCACACTGAAAGACTAGTTCTCATACAATCCCCAAAGTTAAACAATGTCATGCCTGGTCAGTAACTAGATGGGTGACCACTTCAGATATACCAGGTGCTGTAAGCTTGTTTATACAAGTTGTGAAATGGATAAAGGCTCAGAACTGATAATCGGAGATCTATGTTTCAATTCCAGTTGGGTTCACTTACATACAAATATCTTGGGAAAGGTATGAATTCACCTCTTCTCCTCCAAGCTATGGGTTAATTAGTAGGACTTGTACCATTTCATTATTATCTCCAAAATATTCTTACAATCTAAAATATTTTCTGGCTTTAAATAACATGCAAGGGGTTGATAAACCGTAAAAAAACAAATCACTCAATTACAACAAAGTTACATAAAACTTAACAAAAATTATTCAATCCTCACTGGGTGCCTCAAAATTGTGGCCATAGTGATAGTCTGTTTCACCATTACTACTAAGCAGTGAGTTTATTCCTCACTAGGTGCTCCAACCATGTGGCCCTATGCCAAAAATAAGCCAAGCTTAGTAAATAACAATTATCAAGTATTGAGGATACTTGACATTGGGAATGGTTATTGAATTAGTCTGATTAAACATTACTATTGAGTAGTGAGTTTGATCTTCACTAAGTGTCCTGTATGTCTGGCTTTGTACCAAACTAAGCTAAGCTTTGCAAATAACATCAAGGAACAGATGAATGAAATTTCTAGAGCACATGATGAGGAAAGAGGGCTTAGAAAATTTGACACTCACAGGACATATAGAAGGCATGAGGGACAGAGGAAAGCAGCCCATAACCTACCTATCAATTTGTGTAAATGGTTGGCAGAACAGGGATTAGGAGAGATAGTAAAAAGACAAACCTTACTAAGAGCTACAAAGAAATTATGGAAAGCATTGAATCTGAAAGGAGAGCCATGATCAAATGGTTGAAGAACCTGAAAAGGACAACATAAGACACATAGAAGAATAAGAAAGAATAATGATCTTCCATGCCGTGAAAGGTCATTTGTAAATGGTTGGCAGAACAGGGATTAGGAGAGATAGTAAAAAGACAAAATTTACTAAGAGCTACAAAGGACAAGAAACTGTGGAGAGCCATGATCACCAATGTTGTGAAAGGACATGACACATAGAAGAAGAATGAGCTTGACTAAATGGTTGGCAGAACAGGGATTAGGAGAGATAGCAAAAGACAAAATTTACTAAGAGCTACAAAAAGGAGGAAAATTGTGGAGAGCCATGATCAAAAAATGTTGTGAAAGGACATGACACAAGAAGAAGAAGAAATGAAACAAGCTTTTTGTAAATGGTTGGCAGAACAGGGATTAGGAGAGATAGCAAAAAAGACAAAATTTACTAAGAGCTACAAAGGACAGGAAATTGTGGAGAGCCATGATCACCAATGTTGTGAAAGGACATGACACATAAAAGAAGAATGAGAAGAAAAAAACTGGTTGGCAGAACAGGGATTAGGAGAGATAGCAAAAAGACAAACCTTACTAAGAGCTACAAAGGACAGGAAATTGTGGAGAGCCATGATCATCCAACGTCCTGAAGAGACATGACACATCAAAGAAGAAGAATGAGAAAATTTGAAGACAAGAAAATGGTTGGCAGAACAGGGATTAGGAGAGATAGCAAAAGACAAAATTTTAATAAGAGCTACAAAGGACAGGAAATTGTGGAGAGCCATGATCAGCAACGTCCTGAAAAGGACATGACATAGAAAAAGAAAGAAGAAGAAGAATGAGAAAGCTTGTAAATGGTTGGCAGAACAGGGATTAGGAGAGATAGCAAAAAGACAAAATTTACTAAGAGCTACAAAGGACAGGAAATTGTGGAGAGCCATGATCAATAATGTCCTGTGAAAGGACAAAGAAGAAGAAGAAAAGAAAAAGCTTTTGTAAATGGTTGGCAGAACAGGGATTAGGAGAGATAGCAAAAAGACAAAAATTACTAAGAGCTACAAAGGACAGGAAATTGTGGAGAGCCATGATCATCAACGTCAATGAAGAAGGACATGATACAAAAAGAAGAAGAAGAAAAAAAAAAGCTTTTTGTAAATGGTTGAAGAACAGGGTTAGGAGAGAAAAAAAAAAGAAAAATTTATTAAGAGCTACAAATGACAGGAAATGGAGAGAGAGAAAAGATCATGATCATAAACGTCCTGAAAGAAGAGTGAAAAAAAGAATAAAGAAGAAAAGGAAAAAAGTTTTTTGTAAATGGTTGGCAGAACAGGGATTAGGAGAGATAGCAAAAAAGACAAAAATTTACTAAGAGCTACAAAAACAGGACATTGTGGAGAGCCATGATCTTCCATGCCGTGATCAAAAAACGTCCTGAAGAAGGACATGACAAGAAGAAGAAGAAGAAAAGACAAAAATTTGTAAGAGCTATGGTTGGACAGGAACAGGGATTAGGAGAGATAGCAAAAAGACAAAATTTAAAAAGAGCTAAAAAGGAACAGGAAATTGTGGAGAAAAAATGATCATTAACGAAGCTGAAAAGGACAGAAATTTTGGAGAGCCATGATCAGAAAAAGAATAAAGAGAAGAAGAAAAAAAACTTTGTGTAAATGGTTGGCAGAACAGGGATTAGGAGAGATAGCAAAAGACAAAAAAAACTAAGAGCTACAAAGGAAAAGAACAGGAAATTGATGGAGATGCCATGATCACCATCCCTGAAGAAGACATGAAAAAAAAGAAGAAAATGGAATGTTAAATGGTTGGCAGAACAGGGATTAGGAGAGATAGCAAAAACAAAAAATTTACTAAGAGCTACAAAGGACAGGAAATTGTGGAGAGCCATGATCACCAATGTTGAAATGAATGAAAAAGAAGAAAAAAAAAGAATATGAAGAAGAAAAAAGTAAAAAATAAATGGTTGGCAGAACAGGGAATAGGAGAGATAGCAAAAAAAAAAAAAAGAAACTAAGAGAACAAAGAAGAACCAAAACAGTGGAGAGATGATGATCAAAAAAAACAATGTCCTGAAAGGGACATGATCAGCACATAAGAAGAAAATTAAAAAGAAAAAAAAAATGAATGGTTGGCAGAACAGGGATTAGGAGAGATAGAAAAAAGACAAAATTACTAAGAGCTACAAAAAGGACAGGAAATTGTGGAGAGCCATGATCACCAATGTCCTGAAAGGACATGACAAAAGAATAAGAAGAAGAAGAATGAAATTGTGTAAATGGTTGGCAGAACAGGGATTAGGAGAGATAGCAAAAAAGACAAAATTTACTAAGAGCTACAAAGGACAGGAAATTGTGGAGAGCCATGATCATCCAATGTCCTGAAAGGACATGACACATAGAAGAAGAAAAGGAAAAAAGATTGAATAAATGGTTGGCAGAACAGGGATTAGGAGAGATAGCAAAAAACAAAAAAATTTACTAAGAGCTACAAAGGACAGGAAATTGTGGAGAGCCATGATCATCAAATGTCCTGAAAGAGACATGACACATAAAAAGAAGAAGAATCTGAATTTGAATTTGTGTAAATGGTTGGCAGAACAGGGATTAGGAGAGATAGCAAAAAAAACAAAATTTACTAAGAGCTACAAAGGACAGGAAATTGGGAGAGCCATGATCAACGTCCTGAAAAATGAAAGAGACACAAAATAGAATAGAAGAAGAAGAAAAAAAAATGGTTGGTTTGGCAGAACAGGGATTAGGAGAGATAGCAAAAAGACAAAATTTACTAAGAGCTACAAAGGACAGGAAATTGTGGAGAGCCATGATCACCAACATCCTGAAGAAGGACATGACACATAAAAGAAGAAAAAGAAGGAGAAATGTAAATGGTTGGGTTGGCAGAACAGGGATTAGGAGAGATAGCAAAAAAGACAAACAAAATTACTAAGAGCTACAAAGGAAGGAAATTGTGGAGAGCCATGATCAAATATGTTCCTGAAAGGACATGACACAAACAGAAAAGAAAGAAGAAAAATTGAAAAAAGGATAAATAAATGGTTGAATCAGAACAGGGATTAGGAGAGATAGAAAAAGACAAAAAAATTTAAGAGCTAAAAGAACAGGAAATTGTGGAGAAAGATTTTCCATGATGAAGTTGATCCAGAATTTCCTGAAAGAAGGAAATTAGCAAAAGAAAAAGACAAAATTTATGACACATAGAAAGAAGAAAAAAAAAAAAGAAAAAAAAAATGATTTTAAATGGTTGGCAGAACAGGGATTAGGAGAGATAGCAAAAAAAAAAAAACTAAGAGCTACAAAAGGGAAATTGTGGAAAAAATGTGGAGAGCCATGATCAAATGTCCTGAAAGACAACATGATAGAAGAAGAAGAAGAAAAGAATGAAATTGTGTAAATGGTTGGCAGAACAGGGATTAGGAGAGATAGCAAAAAAGACAAAATTTACTAAGAGCTACAAAGGACAGGAAATTGTGGAGAGCCATGATCACCAATCCCTGAAATGGACACATACAGAAAAATAAGAAGAAGAAAAGAAAAAGCTTGTGTAAATGGTTGGCAGAACAGGGATTAGGAGAGATAGTAAAAAACAAAAATTTACTAAGAGCTACAAAGGACAGGAAATTGTGGAGAGCCATGATCATCAATGTCCTGAAAGGACATGACACAAAAAGAAGAAGAAAAGGAGAATGTGTAAAATGGTTGGCAGAACAGGGATTAGGAGAGATAGCAAAAAACAAAATTTACTAAGAGCTACAAAAGACAGGAAATTGTGGAGAGCCATGATCACCAATGTCCTGAAAGGACATGATATAGAAAAGAAGAAGAAGAAGAATGTGTAAATGGTTTGGCAGAACAGGGATAAATGGTTGGCAGAACAGGGATTAGGAGAAAATAGCAAAAATTGGGAAAATTATTACAAAGAGACAAAGGACAAATTGTTGTGAGAGCATGATCAAATTTGTAAATGGTTGTGAACAGGATTAGGAGAAAAAAAGAAAAAAGAAAAAAAAAGGAAAAATGGTTGGCAGAACAGGGATTATTAGAAGAGCAAAAGACAAAAAGAACTAAGATAAATACAAGGAGAACAGGAAATTGTGATAGAAAGCAAAATTGTTTACTAAGAATCCAAAATTGTGGAGACTAAAATGCCTGAAAGAAAAAATATAAAGAAGGAAAAAAGATTGTAAATGGTTGGCAGAACAGGGATTAGGAGAGATAGCAAAAAAAGACAAAATTTACTAAGAGCTACAAAGGACAGGAAATTGTGGAGAGCCATGATCATTTATGCCCCTGAAGGACATGACAATAGAAAAAGAATAAGAAGAAGAAAAAGAACAAATTTGTGTAAATGGTTGGCAGAACAGGGATTAGGAGAGATAGCAAAAAAAGACAAAAATTTACTAAGAGCTACAAAGGACAGGAAATTGTGGAGAGCCATGATCATCAATGTCCTGAAGGTAAAATGACATGACACATAAAAAGAAGAAGAAAAAAGCTTTTTGTAAATGGTTGGCAGAACAGGGATTAGGAGAGATAGCAAAAAAGACAAAATTTACTAAGAGCTACAAAGGACAGGAAATTGTGGAGAGCCATGATCACCAATGTCCTGAAAGGACAGAACATGAAAAATAAGAAGAAGAAGAAAAAAAAGGTGTGTAAATGGTTGGCAGAACAGGGATTAGGAGAGATAGCAAAAAGACAAAATTTACTAAGAGCTACAAAGGAAAGGAAATTGTGGAGAGCCATGATCACCAATGTCCTGAAAGGACATGACACATAGAATATAAGAAGAAAAGAGAGTGTAAATGGTTGGCAGAACAGGGATTAGGAGAGATAGCAAAAAAAAAAAAAATTTACTAAGAGCTACAAAGGACAGGAAATTGTGGAGAAGCCATGATCTGCAATGTCCTGAAGAGACACATATAAACAAAAGAAGAAGAAATGAGCTTGTGTAAATGGTTGGCAGAACAGGGGCAGAACAGGGGATTAGGAGAGATAGCAAAAAAGACAAAATTTACTAAGAGCTACAAAGGAGAGGAAATTGTGGAGAGCCATGATCATTCACATCCTGAAAACAAAGACAAGAAGATAGAAGAAGAAGAAGAAGAAGAATAAAAAAAAATGGTTGGCAGAACAGGGATTAGGAGAGATAGCAAAAAAACAAAATTTACTAAGAGCTACAAAGGACAGGAAATTGTGGAGAGCCATGATCACCAAAAATCCCCAAAACATGACACAAAGAAGAAGAATGAGAATAAAAGAAAAAAGGTTTGTAAATGGTTGGCAGAACAGGGATTAGGAGAGATAGTAAAAAAGACAAAATTTACTAAGAGCTACAAAGGACAGGAAATTGTGGAGAGCCATGATCACCAATGTCCTGAAAGGACATGACATAGAAGAAGAAAGAAAAAACAATTAGGAGTGTAAATGGTTGGCAGAACAGGGATTAGGAGAGATAGCAAAAAGACAAAAATTACTAAGAGCTACAAAGGACAGGAAAAAAGTGGAGAGCCATGATCACCAATGTCCTGAAAGGACATGACACATATAGAAGAATAAGAAGAAGAAGAAAAAAAATTGTGTAAATGGTCGGCAAAACAGGGATTAGGAGAGATAGCAAAAAAGACAAAATTTACTAAGAGCTACAAAGGACAGGAAATTGTGGAGAGCCATGATCACCAATGTCCTGAAGGACATGACACAAAAGAAGAAGAAGAGGAAAAAAATTGATGTGTAAAATGGTTGGCAGAACAGGGATTAGGAGAGATAGTAAAAAGACAAAAAATCTCTAAGAGCTACAAAGGACAGGAAATTGTGGAGAGCCATGATCATCAACGTCCTGAAAGGACATGACACATAAAAAATAAGAAAAAAAAAATGAGCTTGTGTAAATGGTTGGCAGAACAGGGATTAGGAGAGATAGAAAAAGACAAAATTACTAAGAGCTACAAAGGACAAGGAAATTGTGGAGAGCCATGATCATCCATGAGATGAAGGACATAGAAATACAAGAAGGAGAAAATGTGTAAATGGAATGGTTGGCAGAACAGGGATTAGGAGAGATAGCAAAAAGACAAATGAAGAGCTACAAAGGACAGGAAATTGTGGAGAGCCATGATCATCCATGCTGAAGAGAAGAATGAAAAGATATAAGAAAAAGAAAACAAGCTTGTGTAAATGGTTGGCAGAACAGGGATTAGGAGAGATAGCAAAAAAGACAAAAATTACTAAGAGCTACAAAGGACAGGAAATTGTGGAGAGCCATGATCATCAACGTCCTGAAGAGGACATGACATAGAAAAAAAGAAGAAGAAAAGGAAAAAAAGCTTTGTGTAAATGGTTGGCAGAACAGGGATTAGGAGAGATAGCAAAAAGACAAAATTTACTAAGAGCTACACACGACAGGAAATTGTGGAGAGCTATGATTGCCAATGTGCTGAAATGACATGGCACATAAAATAAGAAGAACAAGCTTGCTTAAATGAATGGCAGAACAGGGATTAGGAGAGATAGCAAAAAGACAAAATTTACTAAGAGCTACAAAGGACAGGAAATTGTGGATAGCTATGATTGCCAATGCCCTGAAGGAACATGACACAAAAAAATATAAGAAGAAAAATTTGGAAAAGCTTGTGTAAATGGTTGGCAGAACAGGGATTAGGAGAGATAGCAAAAAACAAAAAATTTACTAAGAGCTACAAAGGACAGGAAATTGTGGAGAGCCATGATCATCAATGCCCTGAAAGGACATGACATATGTGTAAATGGTTGGCAGAACAGGGATTAGGAGAGATAGCAAAAAAGACAAAAATTTACTAAGAGCTACAAAGGAGGAAATTGTGGAGAGCCATGATCATCCATGCCCTGAAAGGACATGACACAAGAAGAAGAATGAGCTTTGTGTAAATGGTTGGCAGAACAGGGATTAGGAGAGATAGTAAAAAGACAAAATTTACTAAGAGCTACAAAGGACAGGAAATTGTGGAGAGCCATGATCATCAATGTCCTGAAAGGACATATAGAAAAGAAGAAGAAGAAAAGCTTTTTGTAAATGGTTGGCAGAACAGGGATTAGGAGAGATAGCAAAAAAAGACAAAATTTACTAAGAGCTACAAAGAACAGGAAATTGTGGAGAGCCATGATCATCAATGTCCTGAAAGGACATGACACATAAAAGAATAAAGAAGAATGAAAAAAGGAGCTTTTGTAAATGGTTGGCAGAACAGGGATTAGGAGAGATAGCAAAAAGACAAAATTTACTAAGAGCTACAAAGGACAGGAAATTGTGGAGAGCCATGATCATTCCATGCCATGAAAGGTAATGAAATGAAGAAGAAAAAACAAGTTTGTGTAAATGGTTGGCAGAACAAGACATGAAACATAAAGAAGAAGAATGAAAAAAAAAGACTGTAAATGGTTGGTTGAACAACAGGGATTAGGAGAGATAGCAAAAAGACAAAATTTTACTAAGAGCTACAAAGGACAGGAAATTGTGGAGAGCCATGATCACCAACGTCCTGAAAGGACACATGACACATAGAAGAAGAAGAATGAGCTTGAAATAAATGGTTGGCAGAACAGGGATTAGGAGAGATAGCAAAAAGACAAAATTTACTAAGAGCTACAAAGGAGAGGAAATTGTGGAGAGCCATGATCATCCAATGCCTGAAAGGACACGACACATAAGAAGAAGAATGAGCTTGTGTAAATGGTTGGTAGAACAGATATTAGGAGAGAAAGCAAAAAGACAAAGTTTACTAATAACTACAAAGGACAGGAAATTGTGGAGAGCCATGATCACCAATGTTGTGAAAGGACATTAACATAAAGAAGAAAAGGAAAAAGCTTGTGTAAATGGTTGGCAGAACAGGGATTAGGAGAGATAGTAAAAAAACAAAAAATTTACTAAGAGCTACAAAGGAGAGGAAATTGTGGAGAGCCAGATCTAATGCCTTTTGTTTTAGAACAATTAGGAGATGATCACCAATTTGAAAGAAAACATACACAAACAGAATTAAAAGAAAAGAAGAATGATGATCTGACTAAATGGTTGGTTGGCAGAACAGGGATTAGGAGAGATAGTAAAAAAGACAAAATTTACTAAGAGCTACAAAGGAACAGGAAATTGTGGAGAGCCATGATCACCAATGTCCTGAAAAAGGAAGAAACAGAAGTATAAAAGAAGAAGAATGAGCTTTGACTAAATGGTTGGCAGAACAGGGATTTAGGAGAGATAGCAAAAGACAAAATTTACTAAGAGCTACAAAGGACAGGAAATTGTGGAGAGCCATGATCCTTGCCCTGAAGAGATATAATGACAAATAGAAGAAGAAGAAGCAATTGTAAAATGGTTGGCAGAACAGGGATTAGGAGAGATAGCAAAAAAGACAAAATTTACTAAGAGCTACAAAGGACAGGAAATTGTGGAGAGCCATGATCAGTATGCCCTGAAAGGTAACGAGAATAGAAGAAGAAGAAGATGAAAGTGTAAATGGTTGGCAGAACAGGGATTAGGAGAGATAGTAAAAGACAAACCTTACTAAGAGCTACAAAGGACAGGAAATTGTGGAAGCCATGATCAGTGGACCCAACGTCCAAAGAAAAAACTGTGGAAAAAGAAATGAATGGTTGGCAGAACAATTAGGAGAGATAAAAAAAGGACAAATTTAATAAGAGCTACAAAGGAATGAAATTGTGACTAAATGGTTGATCCCAAAAGAACAAATAGAATAAAAATCTTTAAGAATGAAAAAATGGTTGAAAGAACAGGGATTAGGAGAGATATACCAAGACAAAATTTTCAAAGGAAGTTGAGGAAAAAGTGGAGAGCCATGATCACCAATGTTGTGAAAATCATGTGACACATAGAAGAAGAATGAGGATTGACTAAATGGTTGGCAGAACAGGGATTAGGAGAGATAGTAAAAAAGACAAACCTTACTAAGAGCTACAAAAGACAGGAAACTGTGGAGAGCCACGATCACCAATGTTGTGAAAGACCATGTCACATAGAAGAACGAGGTTGACTAAATGGTTGGCAGAACAGGGATTACCCTTTTTAGTAAAAAACAAACCTTCCTAAGAGCTACAAAAGGATCGAAAAACTATTTTCAGAGGCATGATTGTTCACATCCTGAAGGGACACAGTATGTAGAAGAAAAGTGACAAAATCCCTCAGAATTGGATAATGGTAGGCAAACTGATCTGGTTGACAGTTGCTGTTGAGTAGTGAATTTGTTCCTCACTGGATGCCACATCTGTTTGGCCTTGTTCAAACCCAGCTATGTTCATTAATTAACAGTAACGATTGTAGAGATGAGGCAAACGATACTGTTAATGATGGAACAACAAAAATATATAATATTCAACTCATTCAACATGTATTTTTTATTGTAATAAAAACAGCACATTGTAGCAATATTTTCATTAGTACAATACTCTTCATGATCTAAGTTGCAGAAGAAAGCAATTTTCAGTTCATTTTGCATTGTAACATAAAGCATGTGTGGTCTGCATATGATCCAACTTTTACTAGGTTAGCCAGAATTTCCTGACTCACATAGGAAGTGGAAAGAAAACAAATCTTGATCTCTGTCTGGTGGAATTTCCAAAGACTGCTGCATTTCGAGCTTGTTCCACACAGTCGCGCCATCAATGCTAGACTGTAGTACCAGCAGCTAGACAGTGTGTATGACAAACTGAAGGAATATCCTGCTTTGATCAGTCAAGGTCAGGCTTTGTGAGCAAGACAATATGAGGCCACACACTGCCAAGTTGACTAAAGAGAAGTTCAAACAGATGGACAGTGTTGAGACTCTTCCACATCCACCATGCAGTCCTGATGCTGCTCCAAATGACTATGGCCTATTCCACTCAATGACACACTTCCTCCGCAACCAGTGATTCAACACTTTTGAAGAAGTAAAGGAAACTTGTTTACAGTTTTTTAATTCAAAGCCAGCAGATTGGTATCTGGGTCAGGTTCAGATTCTGGCTGATCGCTGGCAGATCGTCAGGAATGATGGACTTTATTTTGAAGAATAAATGTTAGCGTTGCAGCATGAAATTTTGTTTTCCTAAGTGAGTCAGAACTTTCTGGCCAACCTAATATGTTTATTTTAAATTTTTTATTTATATTAAATAAGTAATTATATTGGACAAATGAAGATATCTTCATTTGAAAAACAAAGAGACAAAAACATGATTTTTAAGACATTTTTATAGATATATATGATAAGATAAAGAACAAAAAGGAAACGTTTATCAATCTAACATGTTACACTTTTATTAAAGCGTCATCAGAGAATGAGATATAGATAAAAAGGAGAAAGAAATTTTGGTATTTTTAAATTTGCATCATCTGATTTTCATTGGTTAATCAGGTTTCATGTGCAGTTGACTTGCTAAACAAATGTTAGTATAATTTGTTTTATTCTAATTAATTTCAATGGGAACCCTAAGTCCATTCTAATTTATCAATAAATATATATATATATATATATATATAATAGTATATTAAAATAAATATATCATATTAAAATGAATATACCAAAACTTTATCGGATTTATTATTTCATCCAAAAATTATTGTTAATTTAATTTCTGTTTCTTTTCCTCTCCCTTATTGAAAGTTTCCATACTTTTTGGTAAAAACATTTCTGACATATTCTAAGCACTATGTTTTTATATGACAACACAAAAAGAAATTTCAAATATACTGTCATTTGGGGATTAGAGTTGCTGGCAGTAGAAGAACAAAACTTTTGGTAGACAAACTTACTACCAGAGTGTTAAAGGTTAGAAATCATTTGTCACTGAACTCTTTGCTGATTTTCTATAAGAAAGAATATCTGTCCCAAAAATATTATCAAAGTCCTTTTCCAGTAGTGCCAGTTCTGCTGGCTAGGACATGTATGCCATATCGGGAACTGGCCACCAGCAAAAGGGCATGATGGTGACCTCATTAGCATTTCAAGGATGTCTGAAAAAAATGTCGAAGATCATATGGCATGGACACATTTTATGTTGAGATGGGATGCGAACCAAAATTGATCACCCTCTTCATACATGATTTACACCAAGAATTTTGGGCAAATTTCCCAGCTGAGAAACAAAGGCTTGATATTTTTAAGACATTAAGATGGAAAAAAAAGACAACAAGACAACATCAGAGGAACATGTCTTCACATTTTATTCATTGCAATCGATGGGATTTATCATGTGGGACTGTACAGCAAAAATGTTGAATTCCAATCAGAGTTGATTCATAATTTTTGGAGTTAGATCCAAGGTTTTTTCTTTGATGGAAAAAAATGTCTGTCCACAAGAAAAGTCTCAAAACGTCTTTTAAATATCTCATAGATAATTTGTCTAAGATAGATAATATGCCTCTGCCTATTTATTTATTTGCAAATAATTATGACACAAGTTCTATAAAAAGAAAGTGACTTGATGCTTTATGATTGCCTTTAAGAGAGTCAAAAAAGATTCTAAGCATATTTGTTCAAAAATCATTTAACACTAGACTCTTGCTGATTAGGGATAAGAAGAAATACAAGTGAAGATAATAAATAAGTGTAGATTGATATTTGGATAATTAAAAATCAAAAATTTTTTATTTATTTGCAGATAGATAGATAGATAAGTTCTATAAGAAGAAAGTGTCTTGAGTCAAATTAAAAAAATATCTTTCTAAGCATATTTGTTAAAAATCATGTAACAGTTGACTCCTGCTGATTAGGGATTATCAGTCAGAAAGGATACTGAATAGTTCTAAGCTCAACCAAAAATAAACTTTAAAAAATTCTTGATGTTTGATCATTTGGCAAGAATTAAAACATGCATTTGAAGAACCTCTTGTACAAAAATCTAACTTTTTTTAATCTATTCAATATGTCTTTCACCATATCAAGTAGAGGGATAGTGAGCAGTGAGTAAGAATTAATTTGTCAAAGTTAGCTTCTCATCTATTTAACCCTTCACCAAATCTCTCTCTCTCTCCCTGGCTATAAATACTGGCTGACCCTTCACCTCATCCTTTCTCTTTTTTTTCAGGCATTCAGCCTTATTTCATTATTGTCTAAAAAAAATTTAAACAGAATACTAATTAATTCCAATCTTTGGGATCTGGGGCTAAGAACAATACACATTAACATACGAAACACTATTTACACACACACATAATATTCACCACACAAACTCCATTTGTAACTGTCTATGTACTTGTAAATGTACTGTTGCTAATACATATATTTGTTTAAAATATTTATCAGGATAACGTTTTTGTTTTCTTTGTCTTCTTTGGACTTAATTATAAAGAATCAATTCATAAGTTGGACTGCTAATAAAAATTGTTTCCACGTGTACTTCTACATAAATCACCGTTTTTTCCGCTACATTTCAAACCATTTTCACTGGTGTGAGGGGACAAATGATGTTTCTGAGGGGGGATATCATTTTCAGCCCCAATCCTTTAGGTGACTGGTCTGAGTTGGAGGTTAGCTAATTGCAAAGTAGTTCTAATTATTCATTTGCAGATTATGCTTGTTTTCTACCCTTCACTACCATTTTCTCATAGATGAAACATTGTTAACCTTTTATAGTAAATGTTCAGACAAGCTATATCCCTTCATTCAATCAGTTCAGATTCCAAACCTAGTTTCTTTTATGAAAGATACCCAAGTTTGAAATTTTTTTTTTCCTCAGAACCTTCGTATTCCATAGGTAAGGAGTTCATTTAAGGCAGTACTAGATTCTTCCTGAAAACTTTACTTTATTTTAGAACTGAAATGGCTAATAAAATGTAAGTCCCATTAACCACTGCGATATTAATCTCTTTTTCTTCCCATCAATTTTGTTTATATCTGTTGTGGTAGGATCCACCTAATTTGCATAGTGGAGTACCGACCATATAAATATGGTTGGTACCGGGAAGAAAGGGGAGGAATCAAGAGATTCAATCCAGAGACTCTGCCCGACTGCGACTAAGTCAACACATTCTCCAGGAACCTTCCCAGGAATATACAAAAGAACGGTCTTGTTTCAGTACCAGGAATATACAAAAGACTATATGTAAATATTGTGTACACTTTCTTGTTTCAATACATTTTGTTCTAAGTACATTTTGTATTGCAAAAATTATTCCATGCATTATGTTCAACAAAATACTATTAAAAAATGGCAGCCCCAAACACTATTACTTCCACAACTGTTTAAATACAGTCTCTGTCCTTTTCTCCCTTCACTTGACAGTAATGACAATAATGAAAGAATCCTAATCATAGGAATCAAAGAAACATCAATTAGATAGGAAATGATGATGATGATGATGATAATGATGTTGATGTTGTTGCTGCTGCTCCTCCTCTACCCCCTCCTCCTCTTCTTCTTTTTATTATTATTTGTTATATTCCTTGCTAATAGGAATATGTACTTGAAAAACAAGGCGGATAAAATAAGTAAATGTTTCTTGTAAAAAATCTAGTACAATAAGAATAAAGGTAACAGTTATGCACAAGGTGGTCACAAGTCAATCCAGAAGTGAGTGCTACTATTGGAAGGTTGGTAGTTCTCGCATAAGTCCGAGTCGTACTCAACAGATCCCAGCTAGTGTATTTACTAACCTCCCCAGACTCTGCCCTTCGGCACAGCCCTGTTGGGGATCCTCTCTGCTCGAAGACAGAGAGTTCGACCAGCACAGCTAGAAAAGATTCCAGCTAGTGCATTTACTAACTTCCCCACACAATCAGATGTGGCAAAAGGCCGAATTTAATGTGGGGCATCAGAGCTCATAGGCCCAACCAAAAATTTACGTAGAACCCATGTAAAATGGGGTCAGGTGGCTGTTTCCGAGATAAGACTCTGACCTTCAACATAGCCTCGTCCCCAGATCCTCTCTGCTCAGAGGCAGAGAGTTTGACCAGCACAGCTGAAAAAGATTCCAGCTAGTCTCTGTAGTCTGTTAACTTACAGATACTTTATAGGTAGTTACTCCCTATAGTGTAGTCACTCGTGGGATGACAGGTTATTCCATTACATCATTATTATTATTATTATTATTATTATCTTAGATTTGTTGTATTCACATTTCTTTCTAGGTCCCAACCAGAGACCTAAGGTCAGAAATGCCTTCATGACATTTTCCTCTGATTATTTTCATAAAAAAAAAAAAAAACAGATCACACACATTTTACATAGATAAAGCTTTTCATAATGTGTGAGCTGTTCTTATGAATACAATTTTTTGTATTTCTTTAAGGCATGGGCTACCAGGTACCCCTTCAATGAGTCCATCAGACACTTTTCCAATCAATCTGAGGGCTCCAACTACAACTGGAATTATTGATATCTTCATGAGACACATTTTTGAGATTTCTATTTCAAATTATTTTATTTTTAAAAGTTTTTTTTTTGATATTCAAAGATACATTACAATCTGCAAGGATTACCATGTCAATAAGAATTCACATTCTGTTTTTGTGGTCTTTAATCACGATGTCTGTGTGATTAGCTTTGATTGTTCTGCCTGTGTGTATTGTAAAGTCCCCTAAAATTGTTACAGGTCTCATGTCTGTAACCAGATCTGGGTGATGTTCATACCAGTTTCTTTCCCATAAAAATTGCATATTTTCCAGCACAGATATTGGCCCACTCTATCATGCCAAGTTTTATATTCAGTGGATGCTAACACTTGATAAAAGATAGTCAATTATTTCTGGAAATTTATGTTTTTTTGGTTGGTTTTGTTTAGTGACATATCAACATCTCTATGGGTTATTAGATGCCAAAATCTAAATATTTTGTATGCAATTTCTTTTTCTTTTACAATGCTTACTAATTAACCCATAGGTTGGGGGAGAACGGGTGGATTCATACATTTCCCAAGGGTATTTATGCATAAAGAAACATAATGAACCTAACTGGAATAGGAACTCAACTCTCTGATAATTATGAGCTATTTTCTATTACACCATCTGCAGATCTAACTTTACAGCACCTAGGTACTGACCAGGCTCAACATTGCTTAACTTCAGTAATCATATGGGAACCAGTGTTTCAGTGATATGGCCATAAGCAACTGGATATTCTCACAGAATTTGCATTTCAGGTCAACACAGTTTTTCAGTATGTGTGATTGGTAAATTTTAGTTAATAAGCTTAGGTCCTGTGCAGCAAGGATCATTATTATTATTATTATTATTATTATTATTATTAAACAAAATGAGTGATGTAACTCTACCAATATTTTTCAACAGTGAAAAGAAGAGTGCAATTTAAGAAAAGATGACAAAAAAAGTGTTTGACAATGTTAAACAATATTTCAACAGAATGTCTGTCTTCTTCAAGTTATATTAAAACAATTTTTTCAAGTATAAAAATATATAAATATATATATTTAGTTGGATTGATGCGAGTTTGTGACCCTGAGTTTCACGCTATTTAATAGAAAATCACTTCCCTGAAACAAACTGATTCGCAAAAATATTCAAACAAAATAACATTAAAATCAGTTACAGCTGCACAAAAAATATAATCCAAATAATAAAAAGCCACAACTAAAAAATAACAACCTATAATAATGCAACCAATGAACCTTAATGCAACTGCAGGAATAAAACAACATGTCCACTCCAAGGAAATTGCCAACAAATGAATATATAAAGCTAAGGTAAGTGCAGACAACAGCACAAGGTACTACATTGGTGCCACTGAGGGACCATTCAAGAAGAGAAAAAACAACCACAACCTTTCATTCTAGTACAGAAAATACTCAAACAGCACTACACTATCCACATATATATGGCATCTAAAAGACAGAAATATTACATCAAGAATAAGCTGGAAAATATTGAAAAAAGCACCTGCCTACAACAACATTACACAGAAATACCTACTTTGCCTACACGAAAAGGTAGCAATAATTTCTCATACCCAACTAAAGAATTTACTAAACATAAGATCAGAAATAATTTCCAAATGCAGGCATGAAAATAAATACCTATTATCAGAATTTATGCTAAACAGATAAAAAAATACCAACAAACACTATTACATAAGCCACCATTGACCCTATAAACATGAAAAGAGAAACCACTGACACTATAACACCATCAATTATTTTCTAGTTCAAACTACCATCATAATAATTACAATTATTGTTATTATCATTCCACCACCATTACTACAATCAATTCTACCATTTTACAATAACTATTTGCTGTTACAATTGTTATTATCATCACCCGCTCCCTCCACCATTACTACCACATCACGATTACCATTGTCGTATGAGTCCACAATTACCATTACCGTATCAGTCCACAATTATACTTACTTCTCTCTCCCCAACAAAATTAATACCACTGCATAAATACTAATAACTATTACAAATTGGAATTTCTACCATTTACATTTGCGCAATCGCCAAAACCAAGAAAATAACTGGCTTTAAAATAATAACAAAACACCCTTAAAAAATTGAAATAATAGCAATTTTTACCTGCCATAGTCTTACACAAACCCCATCCTATGTATATACATGCATGCGAGAAAACATTATTCAGCAAACAAAATAGAAAAAACGGTCTGTGCATTGATAGCGCAACAAACAAAAAATATTCGCTACACAATCCAACATTGAATACAACAACCAAATGCATATGTATGTGCGCAATGACACATGGATGCACATATATGCCCAGTCCCACACTGTTCACATATGTTTATGCTTGTGTGAGCTCTGGTGAGTGAGTGTGCATGTATGTGTGTCGGCATACATCAGTGAGTGAACATGCATGCATGTATGTTTGCGTAAGTATGAGTGTCATTCTAACAACAATTTTTCCTCACACATCCATAAAAACACTAATATACACAACCATATATAAGTCAAAAATTTAAAAATTAATCATTCGAAAATGTTACATGACAGCTATGAGTATATTGGGCAAAAATATCTGTGTTTTAAAGAAATTTTTGCAACCCACCTATAGTTTCTTTCAAAAGAAATAAAAACATCAGACAAATTTAACAAATGTAAGTATCCATACTCAAAACATGGAGTTTTGGATCATTGTACTCCTAAAAACACTCATAGAAGAGGAAAACCTTGTACATTGTGAACATTCAGAAAAAATATACAGAATCTACCAACCTGTCGGCCCTCAAAAACACATGAGGATGGTTATGTAAGTAAATTACCAACTTCCCGCCCCCGGGGGGGGGGGGGAAATAAACAGAATGACAGGAGAGTTCCATAAGATTTATACTAAGCTGTTTGATTAACTCCTCTTAGTAACTAATCAACTGATGGTAAATTTCAAGATGAACAAGATTACCATCATATTAAACATGCTTCAGTTGCATGTCTTCACGTGGACGGCTGTTTCATTCTTTTTGACACGTTCATTACCAGTACAACCATTTTTCATTACAAGACAAGCAACGTTTGTACAAAGACATATAATAATTTTTTGTACATTTAAATATTCTTATATTTGCAAATATTGTTTTAACATTGTCAAAACTGTATTTTTTCTTTTTTTAATCTTTTCTTAAATCGCACTCTTCTCTTAACTATTATTATTATTTTAATAATAATAATAATAATATTGATGGTGAAAAAGACTTCTTCTTCTTCTTGGTGGTGGTGGTAGAAGTAGTAGTAGTGCTTAAAAGATGACTTATTATCATTAATGGTAGCAGGGCTGGTGCAAGGGTCACATGAGCTCCTCACCCCTGAATCTATGAAACATCTCCTGACTCATAAGGAAGTATTCATATAAAATACACATTTTATTGTAGCCTAATTATCTACAATAATGGATCATATGCAATATAGGTGAATAATTCAACTAGAAAAATTGAAAATAAATACAATGTATCTAAATACAAACTAGAGACATGTTGTTGGGGCGCACCCACCTTCTCATCAGAATGGACTGATCTCTCTACTACTAATAGGACAGTTCTATAGAGTTCTGGGGAGATCAGGTGACCATCACACTTCTGTCTCTCTACCGGAAGATACAGTTGGACTTTATACTCTTTCTGATTGTTACTGACTAACCTGTGTTCGTTTGACTACTAATCTCTCTGTTGTAAATACCTCTTCAGATATACCAGTATTTTTCCCTACGTATGTGTTTGTCTTTATTTCAATACATGCACACGGAAACACTCAACATCTCAACACATGTCATAGTAGATCATTCCATCATAGATAAATCAACAATGTTTACCAGCAATTTTTTAAATTAACTTGAAACTTTTTTGCTTAAATATTGTATTTGCTATGATTAATTTCATTTCTTGTAAGAAGAAAAGTTTTTACTCCTATTTCATTTTATAAGATTTGGTAAGAAAAATGCAGCTAATTATAATCTAATCATGCTTTAATGTCATTCTCTTCAATTGATTATAAAGTTTCAATTTTAATTTAGATTTTGGCACTAAATAATCCATAGAGATGTTGATATGCTACTAGTTAAAAACAACCAAACCAAATATAAAATACACATTTTATTGTAACCTAATTATGTACAATAATGGATCATATGCAATATCACAAATTAGAGAAATGCCATAATAGATCATTCCATCTATATAATTAGTTATTTATTCGTACAATAGTACAAAATGTGGCACAATAATAATAATAATAATTATAATAATAACAATAATAATAATTACAATAATAATAATAATTAGTTA
This sequence comes from Acanthosepion pharaonis, assembly GCA_903632075.3. Taxonomy (NCBI): domain Eukaryota; kingdom Metazoa; phylum Mollusca; class Cephalopoda; order Sepiida; family Sepiidae; genus Acanthosepion; species Acanthosepion pharaonis. The sequence continues at coordinate 498,129 of CAHIKZ030001894.1, read as the reverse complement.
TTTATTCGTACAATAGTACAAAATGTGCACATGTCATAATAGATCATTCCATCTATATAGTTAGACATGTCATAATAGATCATGCCATCTTAAATAAATCAACAATATTTTGTGGCACATTTTTAATATCAACTTGAGATTTTTCATGTTAAAAAAGTTGAAAACATTCAACATTAAAACAAAGTGTCATGGATTTGAACAAAAAAAAAAAAAATAAATTCCCCCCAAAAAAAGAAGGCAAATGATATCAAAATTTGTGAAAAATTTTTCATCCTTTAACAGTTAGTTGTGATTAGTTTAATTTGTAACGTATATAAAAGTAGATAGAAAAAAGCAAATGTTGATAAGATAACGAGAATCACAAAACACTGTTCAGGGTGGGGGATTGGGGGTAGTACACACCGGGTGGGGGCCTGAATGGTGGTTGTGGTGGAGTAAAGACAAGATAGTGCAAATCTCTTTCTCTTCTTCCTGCTCTGCTTATTGCCTGCTTCGTCCTCAGATTTCTCGCAAGGTGAATCTAATAAGTGCCTGGAAGGAGGAGGACCACTAAAATGAACGGTTGACGGTTAGGAATCAGAGGTGTGGGTGGTGGTGGTAGCAGCCGACCTCCAAGCCTGGACACGTTTTCGGCTTCTTTGTTATCTTAAAAAGAAACTTTCCAACTTCAAGGACCGGCAGAATGAATCTATTTCTACCTGGCCAGCCAAGTCAGTCAGTGGCTGACTGGACAACCACTCACCAAGTCCATACCTGAACAACCTGAGAAAGGAGCAGGCTTGAGGGTGGGTAGCAGACACACACACTCACACACACACACACACACACACACACACACAGAATATATGGTCTATTCTGAGTAATAATTCATTATTTCAGCAACAAAAATTTCTTGTCAGGACAATCTTCTATGTACCATATCGCTTCAGGTTGTGGCTCTCCACAATTTCTTATCCTTTGTAGCTGTTTTTTTAGATATGTAAAATTCAAACATGTGTTTCACTTTTCTGACATCCATTCACAAAGCTTGTTGATTTTTTAAACCCAGATGCCTCCATGACTGTTGTTCTTCTTCTTTTTCAGGATGTGGACGATCACGGCTCTCAACAACTTCCTATTCTTTATAGCTCTTAGTTGGACTTGTCTTTTTAATGAAACTGTAATCTGTGTTCTGCCTTACAAATTAATGAAGCTCGTTTGGTAGGTTATACACTGCTTTTCTCTGTCCTTCATGTCTTCTATTTCAGCAATTTATATCAAATTTTTAAGCCCTACAAGTGAATTATGTATCCTAGAAATTTCAACTGTCTCTTTCTGATTCTAAGTATAAGTTTCCTTTTTGTTTCTGTTTTCGTTAAAAATTTGTTTTTGCTTACATCAGGGGTCGGCAACCTTTTGCTAACTATGATTTTAAAATTATTCAGTGTGCCAACAGCATACGTATTTTTATACAAGTCAAGGTCAATATACCTTTTATACAATATATTTTATATAGTAATATATAGCATATATACTTAAGTATATACAGTGTGACCCGGATATAAGAGAGTTGTCGGGACCGGAGAAGAAGTCTCTTATATCCATAAATCTCTTTTATCCGGGTTTTTGTCTATTTTGTTTAGTTAAGTATATAACACTTTATACCATATAAAATATATTATATCCGGGTTGCTCTTATATCCGGGTCTCTTATATCCGGGTTACAATGTATTAAAATTAAAAACAAATATTTTCTTTGCATTGTAGTAGTTATTGGTTTGGACTTTGTGATGTCATTTGTAGCCTCATGACATTGGAAATTGCTTGGCATGGCACATGTGCCATAGGTTGCTGACTCCTGGCTTATATATTCAGTCCATAGTATTCTCAGCATCCTTCTGTAGAACCACATTTCTGCTGCCTCATCTCTTCTTCATGTGTGATGAGATTGTCCAGCATTCACTGCTATATCAATCATTTATAAAATATTACCAAGATATTAGCTTTTATCACATGACTGACAAACCAGATTTTTTTTTCCCACAGTAGGTTGCCATTTCTTTTTTGGCTATAGATGTTGGTTTGTCCTGCTAAAATTTTCACCAATAACTGGAAGTGAATGGAAGAGGAGTCATACCTTTCCCAAGGGTATTAGCACGTTAGTGAATGTAATGGATTCGACTGGAAAGTCAGTTACTCAGTTATGTGCCATGTATGATACATGCTTAGGCGATTATGTATTTTTCAATACATGACTGACAAGGCATATTTTTTCCTGCAATAGGTTGCCATTTCTTTCTGCAGTAGACCAGTTGCCATCAAGGCTATCCTGCCATAGCTGAGGGGAAAAGAAGAGGATCCATACCAAGGGTATTAGCATTTAAGTGAATGTAATAGATTTGACTGGAATTTGAACACGGCACTACAATTTCTCATTCTGAGCCACTATCCATTCACTGCCATCTAAGAAGACCAATATTATACCGCAGTTCAGTAATGAAGACAAATCAAAACTTATTTTTGGCTCGTTTACTGGGCATGCTGAAAGGTGGCAGTAGGATTCAACTTGGTGGCTACTTATCTTCTGGTTATTTTTGTTACTAATGTTGAAGGCTCAAGCGCCACTCAGGGTAGAGGGTTACTGAAGGAGGTTGTTTTCACGGGCAGCAAAAGTAAAAGGTAAGAGGTGTAGTTTATGAGGATATGTAGGATAGATAATGGTTAATTCTACACTTAAATAAGTTGAAATTGTAGAGGTTAATTATTAAATACCAGTTGTTTTTCAGGTCATTATTTTTTAAAAAGAAATTGGTTTTCTAATGTACTTTGTTTATCCAGTAGTAGATAAATTTTACTATCTGTTCTTGCCTCAAGTACAAACCAGTAATAAGCAAGTTTCACTATCTGTTCCCACCTCAAGTCAGTCAGTTATGTGCCATGCGTGATTCACAGGTAGATGATAATGTATCTTTCGATACATGACTGACGAGGCAGATTTTTTCCCACAGTAAGTTGCCATTTCTTTCCGTGGTAAACCAGTTGCAATGCAAGGCTATAGAACCCAGTCTGTCCTACTATTTACCTATAGCTTTGGGGAGAAGAGGAGGATTCATACCTTTCCCAAGGGTATTAGCATGTAAGTGAATGTAATAGATTTGAATGGAATTCAAACTCGGCTCTTCCATTCCTTAATCTGAGCCGCTATCCATTACTCCACCATGCTCAAGTACAATCCAGTAATAGGCAAGTTTTACTATCTGTTCTTGCCTCAAATACAAACCAATAATAGTCAAGTTTCACTATCTACTCTAGCCTCAAGTACAAACAAATAATAAGCAAGTTTCATTATCCGTTTTTGCCTCAAGTACAAAACAGTAATAAGCAAGTTTTATTATTTGTTTTTGCCTCAAGTACAAACTAATATCTGTTAGATTAAGTTCTTCCCTCATAACTTGGTAGGTTCTTGCTAGCAGCAGCAGCAGGTTTATCTTCCCCACAGTTCTTAATGGACTCAACATTTCAGCTCTATATAAACTGTACCCATTTCTCCTTGAGTCAGACTGGCAAAAGGCCATGTCCCTGACACTGGTGGTATCACAGCTATGACTAGCTTGGACAAACTATAACCAGCTAAGATGAGTTTGGATCAGCGGCCCAAGTGAAAACACTCAGGTCCTCACATTAAAAAATGACCTTGTGTCACAACCTGACTCAGTGGTGAGGGTCAAGTAAATCTCTACCACATGCCTGGAGAACCCTTGTCACTCTGAACCAGCAGTTATTAAACATGATAGTAGAGCATAGTTAAAAAAAAATGTCTGGTAAAAGGAAGAAAAACAGATTTTTGACCCCATCAACATGGAAGACTAAAACAACATCTTATAATGATTGAAAGTTTGATGTCAAATTATGGCCTCAATTCACCAAGACAGAAAAGAGGCAACAGGGATTTGCAATCTACAACATCTTGCCAACTGAAAAAAAGGTGTCAATGAGAAAATGAGATTGGCCATGCAAAATGAAGAAATCAGGATTGAAGATGAGAATTCTGTAGAGCAGATTTTTACTTTCTTAGATAAGTCATTTAAGAAAGACGACCTGAGGTTATATGTGAAACATGGTATTCATATAAAAATCTTTTGAAGAAAGAGTCAGATATCATAGATCAGTTTCTCAACTCTCATGAGAAGAATGTCAAAGAGCTAAAAAGGCAAGACATCATTTTACCTGAGGTAGTTCTGGCTATGCAACTTATTGACAGCACTGGATGGATAAAAAAGACAAAATTGTTCTTACAACAGTTGATTAAATGAAGAAAGAGGAAAAATTTTGTAACCTAGAGAGGGTTAAGAATGAGAAATAACCAAAATGGAGGTTGGAAATGAAATGATAATCTTTATAATATTAACAAAATACAATACTTGCCAGCAGTGTGAAGTAGGTAAACCACTGCTAGTAGTGGACTACTTAGACAGCATATTATTCCCACTTACAATAGTGTCCAATGTATTTATGAGGATTGGGACATAACCATTATTAGTATTCATAGGTATGGTACATAACACATTTACAAAGCATTCTTACAGTAAAATCATTCACGATGCATTCTTTAGTAAAATCATTTATAATGCATTTTTATAGTAAAAATCATTGGCAATGCATTTTTATAGTAAAAATCATTTGCAATACATTTTTATAGTAAACATCATTGGCAATGCATTTTTATAGTAAACATCATTGGCAATGCATTTTTATAGTAAAAATCATTGGCAATGCATTTTTATAATAAAAATCATTGGCAATGCATTTTTATAGTTGTTGTAACCTAGAAAGTGTTACTGAATGAGGAATAACTAAAATGGAGGTTGGAAATGAAATGGTAATCTTTATAACATCAACAAAATACAATACTAGCAAGTGGCATGAAGTAGGTAAACCACTGCTAGTGGTGGACTACTTAGACAGCATATTACACCCCCTTACAATAGCGTCCAACATATTTATGATTTATGAGGATTGGGACATACCCATTAGTGTTCAAAAGTATGAAATATAACAAAAAGTTTCTTATCTCTTTATCTTGAAAAATCAAATATAATCTTGTATTCTATAACCCTCAACTCAAAGCAGACAGTTACTGATTGAGATTTTTATGCAGGTATAAAAGGAGGAAGAAGAGGTGTATATTATGATGACTCTCTTTGGTCAGATCCTCACTGGGTACTTCATACTTTTGGCTTTGTGCCACATCTAAGCTATGCTTAGAAAATGGCCAGAAACTAAGCACTGTATTAAGAGATAGGAAAATATTATTAAAAACAAAGAAAAGCATATTGAACAATGTAATATCTAATTTCTTCTGTATCAGTGAATGTGTTTATAGTAAGAAGAGACCTGAGACATGACTGATATGCTTCTATGAAAAAATGGTAAGAATACCATGGATAGAACATGTGAACAATGAGGAAGTTTTGAGGAAAATCAAAAATAAAATAGTGATTTCAATTTCCTTCTTCAAAAACCCCTTTTGAACCAATTCTTTGTTACTTTCTATTATTATTATTATTTAAAATTATTATTATTATAATTCAAAAAATTAAGTGTTTGCGGGTTACCTGTTGCCATTTTTTTAATTAATTTTTCAACTTTTGCACAAATACAGATGTGTAAAAATATACTAAGCCAAAGGAAGATTTATTTAGCAGTCTGAAAAAAAAAGAAAGAAAAAACAATTAATTAAAAAACATTTTAAATACAACATCTAACTTTATAAAAGAACACCAATATATAGATTAAAAGGTGGTTACAAATAATCCAAAAGAAACACATTTTAAATAATGGTTATAGATAACCCACAAGTAGAAAAAAACTATTAATATCATAACTTTTTCTAGTAATGTCATTTATTCAAATCTGTTTTAAATCCCACGAATAATCTCTATGTGTCTCCAATATAACAGAAATTCTTTTATCCTTGTCAATGTTCCTATCAAACCTGCCATGAACAGATAAAAAATCCTGCATTTCTCTTATAAAATCTGTATACATATTTTTTTTTCATTTGAGCCTCAATAAATTTTATCCAATGCCCACCTCCCTATCTCTACAGTGCACTACACTTTGGCAAGGCAAGGAGAGAGGATTTATTTTATTGTTTTTAGCAACCCTATGCAGTCATATAGTATTGCCTTCTCTCCACAATCCTTATAAATTCCCTGACCTTGCTTGCCAGGCACTTAATGTTTATTAGTAACACTCCCTACTCCCTGCTGTCCAGGCCTACATCCCCACCCAGACCAAAACTTCCTTGCTGGATAAGCCAACAACAGTTTAATCAACTAATGATTGTTTTTGTCTACTTTGTCTGTCGACTTAATAAACCCAACCAACCATTTTTTCTCCTTTTTTCCTTTGCCTTCTTTTTATACTATTATTCACACAATACAAGGCACAAGAGCCACTCAAGATAGAGGATTACTGAATGAGATTATTGTAAGTGCATAAAGGGGGGAAGAGGTGTATATTATGAGGATATATAAGATATATAACCCTAGACTCGAAAAGTTTAAGATTGTAGTGGTTGAGAAAGCATTTGCTTTGGAGTCTATTCCACTAAGTACCAGTTCTGGGGAAGAAGCCCTCTGAGTGAAACTTCCTCCTTACCAATGAAATATGAAGAGAATGAGGATTATTTAATGCTGTATACTTGGTATGGGGAGGGGGTCCAAGCTGTGACCGACCATGCAGCATACACAGTCAACTCCTCTTCATTCCCTTCATATTCCATAGGTAAGGAGGAAGTTCTATGCAAAGGGCTTCTTCCCCAGATCTGATACTTTGTGGAAGAGACTCCTGAGAGGATGCTTTCCTGACTACTACAATCTTAATCTCTTCTATTCTAAGGTCAACCATTATCTATCCTACATATCCTCATAATATATTCCTCATTTCCTTCGTATCCCATTGGTAACAAGGAATTTCCAAGTGGACAGCGTCTTCCCCAGAACTTTTACTTTAAATCTAGGAATGCTGAGTAAGAATTTTCACACTAAAATCAGTTCACATCATTTTCACAGGATTACCAGCCCCCCACCCACTCCACACACACACACACACTGGAGACAGAAAACCCTTTCATAATAGCTCCACCCCAAAGTAATCTTCTTCCTCTATATGTCATAATATATGTAGTAACTGACAATAGAAAAGTGTATTCCTTAAAAGTAGGTAGTAAATGAAAAGCAAGAAAGAACTATTAACAGTAAGAAAAGAGAAAGTATGGTCATCAGCAAAAGGGTCAGCCTAGAATGTGAGCTACATATTGGGGATGTCAAAATGAAACAGGTATGGAATAGCAAGCTGAACCTAAAAGACTAGAAAATCTATCAAGATATATTTTCAGTTGATATGACAACACAGATTACACTGTATTGATGGCAGACTCTGAAATATTAGACTGAAATATTAGACAAAGTAATAGAGGAAAACAAGAAGAAAAAAAGCTTAATAACTATAAGAAGATATAATGCCTTTTTTCAATATAAAGAGACAATCAAATATAAGAAATATTTTATTGGGGATTTCAAAATGAAGCAGGTACCAAAATTTCAAAGTCTTGGCAATGTAGTAATAAACAATAGAAGATTGTATTCCTTAAAAGTAGGCAGTAAATGAAAAGCAAGAAAGAACTGTTAAGTGTAAGAAGAGAGAAAGTATAATGATCATCAAAAGAGTCGGCATACAATTACTGGAAGGATTGTCACATAAAGACATGGATAGCAGAACAAGTACAAAGATGCGTAGTAATTGATTCTAATTAAGTTGTCATGTTAATTATATCCAAGAGAAACCCAAATAAGAATCATTACTATTGTTATCATCAGTTCTATGATTAGGTGTGGTCATACTGAACCCTTGACTCTCCATATATCTGGGCTGAAAGAAAATTTAATCATGTGTGGCAAGTCTTGGGCAATGAGGCTTGACAGAGCCCATTCCTCTCCAAATCAAATCACAACCAATGCTCTCCAAATTGAAGGCTCACTTTGGTTATGTACACATGCCATCACCGCACTGACTGCATAGATAATTATGGATCCCAATTGTGCTAGATGGATTATTTAAACTTGAATATTCGTCCGAATTTTATTTTTGAAAATTCAGTTTCTAGCTGCCCTCTTTGCAATAAAATCCTGTAAGTGGGTGAAATGGTTTAGTCACCAATGTCCTGACCATGCGGCAAGTATATACTGAGTTACATGGTACCAGGATCAGAGCTGGTATGAATTATCCTTGAACCAATCAACCTTGAGCTTCATTGGGGGCCCAAGACAGTGATTTGGTATCCTCGCTATCTTGTCAACATTTGCTTTTTTTTTCCTACATACATTTATATATGTTACAAATTAAACTAAGCACAACTATTAAAAGATGAAAAATTTTCAAAGATTTTGACATAACTCTGGGTACTTTTTTTTTTTTTTATCCAAATCCGTAAATTTGTTTTGTTCATGCTAAGTCTCGAAAAAACACTATATAAAATTCACTATTTTTTATCCATAATATTGAATGTGTTAAAATTATTCAACTTCTTAACAAGAAAATCTCAAGTTGATGTTTAAAAATTGCCACAAAACATTGATTTATTTAAGATAGAATGATCTATTATGACATGCCTCTAATTTACTTTTAGATATATTGCATTTATTTTCAAATTTTCTAGTTGAATTGTTCACCTATATTTCATATGATTTATCATTGTAGATAATTAGGTTACAATAACGTGTGTATTTTATATGAATACTACCTTATGAAAATTGAAATATAATAAAGTGCCCCCACCCTTGCCCCGTATCATAGATTCAGTGGTGGCTCACAAGACCCTTGCACCAAAACTTGCTTCAAGTGACCTGATATGAGATAAGAATATAGTTTCTTCTTATCTTTTTTCTTTTTTCTCTTTTCTGCAAGAATCAACCCATATCTCAGTTTCTTGCAAAGATCAGACTGACCGATTGGCTTGTCGGGCATCATCCAAAGCTTTTTCATAAAGATTTACGATTCTCGTGTTTCAGACTGTAGTCTTCTTAGATTGTCTTCACTGAATATCACTTAATTCATTTTCTCTCTCTCTCTCTCTCTCTTTTTTCTTCTTCTTCTTCTTTTTTTTTTTTGATATCTGTCCAATTCTAAAATGAATAAATAGAACAAAAATAACAAAAAAGTATCAATTTGTGTCGTCTGTGGGTCGTCCTGACATGAACTGGAAAAATAAATTTAAAATCAGGAAATTGAAAAAATGTAACAGAATGATTTTCTTGTAATAGGGGCAGCAACCAACATGAGAGAATGAAAGGAGAGTAATAACCCACATTTTTATATATGAATAAGTAAAAGCTGATATGCAACAATGTGTACTAGTGGCGGACTATAAAACTGATTAATTATTGATATCAATGCGGAACAATCATGATCACCAAAAAACTATCCATGCACACAAACATATATATAGAAATATAAATATTATTTTTTTAATCATTCCAAAATTTAAGGGAATAATGCTACTAGACTTAATTTTTTTTGGAGTAGAATTTATATAAATATTTAAGGTAAAAAAGACAATAAAACAACAAGATTCAGAAAGATAGAAGATGGTGATTGACGTTTCATTTTAATTTTTGAAAAATGTAGGTGGCAGGGTAGCAAGAAACTAGAAGAGAATTCCACAGGCGAGAAGTGCGAGAAAAGAAACTATGAGAACAGAACTTACCATTTATATTTATCTATTTCAACAGTAACATATGGGACCTAATAGCCAATCTAGTAGTATGCTTAAATTCATGCGGTCGAGGTCCCTAGGAGGAGATCTCATTAAAACAACTTGCATGAAAATAATTATAGAAAAGACAAAAGGGAAGCCACGGCCAGGTAGTGGGAAAGTGACTGGTCCTTCTTAGGATCTTCATCACTACCTGACTGGTAGTAGGAAAGTGATGCCAGGCCCTTCTTAGGATTTTATTGAAAATCTTCAGATATACCAGGTGTAACAGTAAAATTGTCCAAATCATATAACAGCATAATTGTCCATCCCACAAAATGTTTAATATCTAAAGAAAAAACACTAACCTAATTGAGTTTCTTTTTCCAGGTTTTTCACACGTTTAACTATCTTGACACCATATATTGTGAGAATCACTGAAAGACCCTTTGAGTTATTCAACTAGAAAGATAACAGGTTAAAATCATTTTGTGTCAGCCCCACCGTCTTCCCAAATAAGCAATAGTGAGAGAAAAACGATCATTCAAGCCTTCAGTAATGGTACCAACATTCATACATTGGCTCCCATCTTCAAATTCCATTCAAGAACCATCAAGAGAATGATGAATAAGTTTAAAAAAAAAGGAAACAGTAGAGAGGAAAAACTGGATCAGGAGGTCACAACAGGAAGAGGGATCATCATTTCAACTTAGAGCTAAAGAGATCAATTAGAAAAGATCCAACTCAATCCATAAGACGTTTGGCACATGTGAGAGAGGAGTTTTCAGCTATGACAGTCCAAAGAGCAGTGAAAAAAGACTTGAAAATGAAATCATACATGAAACTGTGTGAGGCACCTTGTTACTCCAGGACAGAAAGTTAGAAGGTTAGAGAGGGTGAAGATCATCTTGAATAAGTTGGAAAATGATCCTGAAAATATATATATATATATATATTATATATATATATATTTCAATTTATTTCAATCATTCATGAGCTTCCATCCTTAGCTATGATTAATTAATGATGAACATGTCATTTTTTTTATGATCAATTTCATCACAATTCTTCTGTTAAGCTTGGAGAGTAATTATACATTCTTATTGCTCAAAGTAGAGTTCAATAGTGTTATAAAAACCTCAGAAGAATTCCAGTAAGATATCTTTAATCATTTCTAAGATACAATCAAATTCAAAGCTTAATTAACAATTGGACAATTTTTTAATTGTTACACCTGGTTTGGATATTATATATATATATATATATATATATATATTATATTATATTTTATATATATATTATATTCTATATATATCATATATATATATAAAGAGATAAAAAATAATAAATATAAGTTAATAATTTCAAAATTTTTTATTTACTGTCAAATAGTTTACACATTTTTTTTTGTTTTAGTTATATATTTTATAATTAAAATTTGAAAATAAAATGAAAATTTTTTATATCATTTTGTAATCAAAAAAAAAAAAAAACCAGAAATCCAAGTTCAATTTTTAAATTTTTCAATTTCCATGGTGAACTTTGTATTCAGATAAAATAAATTCTTTATTATTTATATTCCATTAAAAATTATATTTAAATCATTCCCCCAAAATTCTGTCCCATATTTCAATCTTGATGAAATGGTTTGTTTTTTTGAATGAATAAAGTGAAATATTTCTTTTCAATTAAATTATTTTTCAATTTTTGTTTCATTTTTAAATTTACACACACACACAAACACACAATGAAATTCCTGAAAATTCTCTCTTTATATATCATTTCATCTTTAATTTTTTAAATTGATTATTTTTTTTCAATTTTTTGATAGATCAAAAATGCATCATTATTCTTAAATCATTTATTTAAAATATTTTATCAAAAAGGAATATTTAATGTTAAAATTTTAATTTGGGCAGTACAAAAAATCTTTAAAAATTTTGAAAAAAAATTATATTTGAAAGCCATATTTTTGGAATATATTTAATGAATAAAATATATAACCATCTTTTAAATTTTTTTATAATAAATTTTTTTCTTAATTTTCAAATAAATAATAATAGTTTTCCAAAACAATTGAGAAAAAATTTTTAAATTTTTATTTTGAAAAAATAAAAAAATTTTATCAAAATTTTTTTTTTTGTTTTATACTAAATTTTTTATATTTATTTTAAATATAAAAAAAATTTTTTTCATTTATTAAAAATATCATATTGGTTTTTCTTTATTTTTATATTTATTGTTTATTAATTATTTATAAAAAAAATTATTTTCATACATTTAATATAAATATATATATATAAAAAAAATTTTGTTTATATTTTTTTGATGTTGTTATTTTTATTTAATATTTTAAAATTCCAAATTTCAAAAATTTTTTTCATTTTTTTAATTTTTTTTTTTAATAAAATTTTTTATTTTTTTTTAATTTTTTTGCATAAATTTATATATATCAAAAAAAAAATATGATTTAAATTTATAAAAAATTTTTAATAAACAAATACCAAAATTATATATATTTATTATATATTCAAATTTTATATGAACAAAATGAAAAAATTTTATTTTCTTTTCTTCAAATTTTTTTAAATAAAAATAAATGTAAAATTAAAATTTTTATTATATATATATTTTTTTATATATATTTATAATAAAGGATTAAAGTATTGATTTTATATTTTATATAAAATTTATAATTTATTTTTTTTATAAATTTTAGTAAATTTTAAAATAATTTTAGGTTTTTTTAAATTTTTCAAAAATTTTTTTTTATTTATGATTTTAAATTTTTAAATTGAAATTTTTTAATTATATAGTAAAATTTTAATTTATATTTTAATTAAAAAATTTTTCAAAATATTTATATTAAAATATAATTTAAATTATTTAGAATTTATAAAATTCAATTTTCAATGTTTTTTTTGAAAAATCTTTGATTTCTATTTGAAATTTTGAAAATTAAAAATATATTTTTTTATTTTTTGTTTTCATTTAATTAATTAAAATGAATTGCAATTTTTTTAGACGTAAAATCTTGATTTTTTAATAAATATTATAAATTTTATTTGTAATATTTTCAATTTTATAAATCTTTTATTTATATATATTTTTGAAATATTTTTTTCATATTGAAATTTTCCATTATATTTTATTTATTTTTTTTATTAAAATATGTATTATAAAATTGAAATAAATTTAATTTTTTTTATTAAATCAATTTTTTATATATCAATTATTTAAATTTAAAAAAAATAAATTTAATTTATTCAAATTTATGATTTTTCAAATTTTTTGTTTTTAAAAAAAAATAAAAAGATTTTAAAAAAATATTTTAAACTTTAACAAATATATTTCATTTTTTGAAAAAATTAATTCATTGAATAAATATTATATATGATATTTTTTTAATTTTTTATTTTTTTTTTTTAAAAAATAATAATTAAATCTTATTTTTTAATTTTTTAATTTTTTAATTTTTAAAATTTTTTTATTTTTATTTTTTTAATTATTTTTTTTAATTTTTTAAAATGAATTTTTGTTTCCAACAATAATAGTAAAAAAAACATGTTTTTTTTATTTCGTTTTAAAAATATAAAAAAAAAAAAATTAAAAATGATAGATAAATTTTTTTTTACATTTTTGAAATAAAAAAAAAAATATAATATATTTTTTGAATATTTAAAATTTAATTTTTTTTTTTATAAAAAAAGCAATTTTTATTTGTTTAATTTGGCTTTTATTTTTTTATTATCAAAAAATCTGAATTTTCAAATCATTTTTTAAAAATTTTTTTTTATTTGGAAATAAAATTAATAAAAATAAAACAAAATATGTATAAATATATAATCTATTTATTTTATAAATTTTTTTTATTATATTTTTTAATTTTTTCAATTTTAATTTTTTTTTTTGATAAATGTTCTTTTTAATTTTTTTTTTATTTTTTTTGTCTTCTGAAAAAAAATTTTCTTTTCAAAAATTTTTTGAATATATTTTTATTTATATTATCATCAAATTTATATAATTGCTTAATTTATAAATATTTATAAAAATGTAAAAGATTTTGAATTAAAAAGGTTCCAAATTCTTTTTAATATTATATCAGAATTCAGAAAAAGGAAATATTTTTTATTTTTTAAATTTTTTATTTATTTTCATTTTCATATATTTTTTTTATCAAAATTAAATAATTATAAAAATTTATCAATTATCAAATTTATTTTTATTTATTTCAGTCAAAAAAATATTTATGTTTTTTTATATTGAAATATTTGATTTAATTTTGATTTTTCTATTTTTTCATTTTTTTTTTTGAAATTTTTTTTAATTATTTTTTTTTTTTTTTATCTTTTCTTTTTTTTATTTTTTTTTTTTTTTATTTTTTATATTTTATTAATTTTTTCATTTTGATAAAAAAATGAAATTTTCATCATATTTATTTTTTCCTGTAAATTTCCTCATTTTTTTTTTTAATAAAATAAATTAATCATTTTTATTTAATTTTTATTTTTAAAATTTTAAATAAATTTTTTTTTTTAATAAAAAATTAAACCTTTTTCAAATTTTCAAATTCAGGATTAAAAAATAAAACAAAATTTTTTTTTTTAAAAAACATATTAAAATATTTTATTTTAAAAATGTTTTTTATCTTTTTTTTTTTTTTTTTTATAATTTTTATAAATTAATTTTATATTTATTTTTTTTTCATTTTTTTTTTAAATTTTGAATTTTTATTAATTTAATTATTTTTCCTTATGAAAAATTATTTATTTTTTTTTATTATATTTTCAAAAAAAATTTTTTTAAAATTAAAATATTATTTTTAAAATTTTTTTTTATTTTTGATAATTTTTAAATTTTGAATTTCATATTTTTCTAAAAAATTTAAAATTTTTTTATTTTTACTTGTTTTTTTTTTTTACATTAATTTTAATTTCTTTTTTCAAATTTTTATATTTTTAAAAATTTATTTCATTTTTAATCAATTTTTTTTATTTCATTTTTTTTTCTTTGTCATTTTTTAATTTTTTTTGAATTTTGAAATTCTAAAAATATTTGTTTTTTGTTGAAAAAAATTTGTTTTTTTTATTTTAATTATTATAATTTTTCTTTTTCTAAATTTAATTTTTTTTATTGATTTTTTTTGTTTTTTTTTTTCTGATTAAAATAAAAGAAAGATATAATCAAATTCCATTTAATTTGTTTTTTTTTATAATTTTAAAATTTTAATTTTAATTTTTTTTAAAACAAATAAAAAAATTTTATAATAAAAATTTAATTTTTAAAATTTAAACAGTCTGCAATTTTAAAAAAAATAAAAATTTTTTTTTTTTCTAATTATTTTGAAATTTAAAAAATTTTTTTATAGGAATAAAAATGATAAAAAAATTTTCCAAAATAAAATAAATATTTTCTTTTTTTTTTTAAATAAATTTTTTTTAATTTTGAATAATATTCAATATAAAATAATTAAAATAAAAAACAATATAAATAAAAAAAAAAAAAATATTTATAATTCATATTTTTTTGGTCAAATGTTTATACAAAATTTAATTTAAAATTATATAATTTAATTTCCTTTCTTTTATAATATTTTAATTTTCTAACACTTTTATAATTTATTTTTTTTCATATTTTTTAAATTGAATTTAAAATCAATCTTTTATTAATATATTGAAATTTAAATTAATTAAATTTAATAATTTTTTTTTATATTTCTTTGTTGTTTTAAAAAAATTCTGTTAATTTAAAAAATTCTTTTTTATTTTTAAATATTTCTTTAAATTTTTTAAAAACTTTAAAGAATTTTTTTGAAAAAAAAAAAAAAATTTTAATTGTTTTTCCAAAAATATAATAAATTTACAAATGTAAATATTTTTAAAATATTTTAAAATAAATTTAATTCTTTTTTTGTATTTCTTATTATTTAATATTTCATGAAAATTTTAATTTTCCATAATGGAATTTATTTTTTTTTTTAAAATGTTTTGTCAATTTTAAAAATTTATTTATAATTTTTTCATTTTTTATTTTTTTTTTAAAATTTGCATTTTATTTTTTGTTATTGAAACATTTTTTTAAATGTTCTTTTTCATCAAAAAAAGGCTTTTTTTTTTTTATTTAAAATAAAAAAAGGCTTTTATGACAAATTCAAATTTTTTATAAATATTTTATTTTTAAATATGGAAAGGATTTTTTGATGTTTAAAAAATTTTTGATTTATATATATATATATATATATATATATATATATATATATATATATATATATATATATATATATATGTAACAGTAAAATTGTCCAAATCATGTAACAGCATAATTGTCCATCCCACAAAATGTTTAATATCTAAAAAAAAACACTAACTAAACTAATTGAGTTTTTTTTTTTCCAGGTTTTCAGATAAGATGTTTAGCCATCTTGACACCATTTGTCATAAGAATCACTGAAAAACCCTTTTGAGTTATTCAGCTAAAAAAAAGAACAGGTTAAAATCATTTTGTGTCAGCCCCACTGTCTTCCCAAATGAGCAATGGTGAGAGGAAAAAGATCATTCAGGCCTTCAATAATGGTACCAACATTCATACTCTGGCTCCCATCTTCAAAGTCCATTCATGAACCATCAAGGGAATAGGGAATAAGTTTGAAAAAGAAGGAACATTAGAGAGGAAAACTGGATCAGGAGGTCACAACAGGAAGAGGGGGTCATCATTTCAACTTAGAGCTGAAGAGATCAATTAGAAAAAATCCAACTCAATTCATAAGACTTTTAGCACATGAGAGAGGAGCTTCACTTATGACAGTCCAAAGAGCAGTGAAAAAAGAGTGAATGAAATCGTACATGAAACGTGTGAGGTACCTTGTTACTCCAGGACAGAAAGTTAGAAGGTTAGAGAGGGTGAAGATCATCTTGAATAAGTTGGAAAATGATCCTGGAATAATATATATATATTTGAACTTTATTTCAATCCTTCATGAGCTTCCGATCCTTAGCTATGATTAATTAATGATGAACATGTCATTTTCATTTATGATTGATTTCATCACAATTCTTCTGTTAAGCTTGGAGAGTAATTATACATTCTTATTGCTCAAAGTAGAGTCCAATAGTGTTATAAAAACCTCAGAGAATTCCAGTAAGATATCTTTAATCATTTCTAAGATACAACAGTTCAAAGCTTAATCTAACAATTGGACAATTTTGCTGTTACATGGTATATAAACATATATATACATATATATATTTATATAAAATAACATCATTTTAAACCTGATTTTTTTCTTTTTTTTTTTTTTAACTTGGTTTCCTATTTTTTTTTTTTTTTAGGAAAATTTTTTCAAAATAAAGTTTTATTATTCATACATTTTAAAAATATAAAAAAATATAATGTCAAACTTTAAAATTTCCTTTCAAATATCTGCATATTTTTGGACAATATAAAAAAATGCTAGAGAAAAAATTTTTTCCTTTCAAATTTTTTTAATTGTGTATGTGTGTTTTGCATGTGAGTTATCAAAAATTTTTGTGACATTATCATCATTTTTTTTTTTTTTTGTTTCATGAATTTAAAATGGCAATTTTCTTTCATGAAACTTTGGAATATAGATGAATGTGATAAATTTATAAGCCTGCAGATGATGAAAGAAAAAATTGTTTTTTTTTTGTTTTCATTTCATCTCTTATTTTATTGCTTCTAGAAAAGAACTATAAGATGCATAAGATGTTTCTGAGATTTAAAACTCCATGCCTTGATAGATAGATAGATAGATAGATAATAAAAAACTCAGACTTCAATGGAACTCATACACATGATCTATCATAGAAAAGATGATGGATAAATGGTCAGTTCCCTGTATTCTTCCTATAGATATTTATAAAGTTACAAGAGTAAGAACAGGCCCACAAATGGAGATACTGTTGCCATATATGGGGAAGTGATGGATAAATTCTTCATTTCATGTCTCTACGTTCTTGTGGGTGACATATTATTTTCTGCCCTACAACCCCTTTCTCATAGATGAAATCCAATAGATCTTTAAATTATTTCCATGGAAAATGTTCAGATGATGACTATATTCCTTATATCAACTGTTCTAACCTTCATAGATAAGATTGCTATCCTATATATTGATTTTGACCAAAGGATGGATTGGTGAAATGGAGTTCCACTCAAGCAGATTTCCCACAAACTGCTACTTTTATGAAACTGACTTAAATAGATGATTCCTCAATCACTACAGTCTTAATCTGTTCATGTCTGGGATTAAACCATTATCTTTTTCACATATCCATATAAACTGTGCCTCTTAACTGTAACCCTCGACCTTAAGATGGTTCTCAGATAGATTGTACAAAATAGAACATCAATGTAAAAAAAAAAAAAATATATTTATATACTTTCAGAACATTGTATATCTAATTTGTTTAAATTTTAAAACAATTTATATGAATAGATCTGTGTAAAATAAGATAGATACTAATAAATTATTGGCCTGATCACTAACAGACATAATTCAAAAACAGACATAGTTTGTAGTAATCAAAAATGATCAAAGAATTCAGATAAAACATTTTAATTAAATTGTTATATATATATGGATATAACACTAATAACTTTGATGTACATAAAAAATTTTAATGGAATTATAAGAAACAGTTTAATATCAATGATGCTCTATTTGTTTAAAGGTTAAAATAAATATCATCAATATTGATGGTTGCTGTTAATATGTTTTCAAAAAAAATATAATATCCAATTTTATTTTTGAGCTCTGAGTAAAGATAAATAAAATGGAAATAAAAATTTATACAAAGTCTGTCAAATTTTTTTTTTTTTACATATATAGATTAAAGTATAAATCCATGTAACCTTTTAAAATATTTGATTGGATGTCATAAGTTAGGTGAGAGATAGATAGATATCTTAGAAATTAATATATATAATAATAATAAATAGATAGATTGTTTTAACCCAGAAAAACACTAAGTAATATCTTCTATTTAAATACACTTATATAAAAACAACATTATATAGATAGATAAATAGGATATCAATGAATGTTTACAAAATGTACACATTTACCATCAACTATTTTTAATTTTATTTGTCATTTTTAAACAAGTGAGATAGAACAAATATGAACATAGATTTCAAAAAATAATTGGGTTCAAAAAATTTTTATAAAAACTGTTTCCATAATGTTTTCAGACCTACAAATATCAAATACAAAACTGTTTTTGATAGAATTTAATTTGACAATTCCAACTAATAAAAGTCAAATTCAATTTGTCTGGCTGAAAGTTACTTCTCTATTTCTTTTCTTATTCAGATGAAATTTCAAAGATGAATTTTTGTTTGAAGGTAAAAAAAAAAATTTATACAAAAAAATTTTTCCAATTGGTTTATATATTGTTTACTATGATAATGAGATAACAATATATATTTTTTTTATATCAAAATAAAACCACCCAAATACCAAAGAGTTGTTCAAAAAACACATTTGTCCTCTAATTGGTCCTTACAGGATTATCGGATAAATTTATTATGTTGGTTCTCACAAAATATGCCCAAAATGGAGAAGGGCAATGAATTTTAGGATTTTTTTTACTTTTAGGGAGAAATTTTATTTAGAGTCAATTTTTTTTCTCTTTCTTTCATCCCCAAATTTTTTTTTATGGTTAAACAATGGACACTGTTAACAACAAAAAAAGATCTGCCATGAATGGTGAAATGTAAGAAACAGGATGAAAATTTATTGTAAATGACCTATGAATCAAATTGAATCTAGACATGACATTATAGTGAATTATTTTTTTCTTTTGAATCAGTTAAAAAAAATGCTTCAAAAAAACTATAAGGTCAGTATTGTTCCATATTGTTGTACTAATGTGAATGTCTACAAATGCCTTGAACCAATAAAATCATCTTGAACATGAAAATTTATACCCTGAATAATGCAATATTTCAACAGGAATATATACAGATCATCTGTTGTTATATGTGAACAATCACCTTAGTAGAAAAGAAAAAAGTCTGACTAAATGAATTTGTCTAGATATAAAAAAATTTGGAAAATCTCAGCAACCCTCTTATGTTTTTGAAAATTTGAATAATTCAACTATAACAAATTTATCCAATGAAGAACTGAAGGAGAAATTGACCACTTACTAAATAATAAAAGGGAATTAAGATTACTTTCACCGGGGATAAAATTTAAATTTAAAAAATTTATTGGTTCAATAACAGAAATTGGTAAATGATATGTTGATGGAAAAAAATAATGACCAAAATTATTTCCACCATTTTTCAAATACACTGAGAATGAAAAGAAAGAAAAATTTGAAAATAAATTTATAAAAAAAACTGTTTTGTTGGGCTTTTGAACACTGGTAAAACCAGTTCAAAATTCACAAAGAAAGGAGAGTTTAAATTTGAACAAGAACTTTGGTCTTTTGGTTCATTTTTTCAAAAGTAAAATGTATCAATTTTGTTAATAAAATTGATTCGTAAAGTTTAATTGCTACAAAAATAAAAAATATTTAGAAAATTGTTGTGATAAATAACTTGTTGTGTGAAATTCACACATGATGTTTATTTAGTTTCAATATTTATATGTGTGTATTTAATTTATTTTTCCAATGCCTAATGGAATGCTTTGACCTCTCGACCATTTGGATTTTCCTTATCAAACAAAAAAAAAATATGTCAGATCTAATGAGACAGTTTCACTAGGGGAAAATTAATAATTCAAATCCTGCCAGAGAGTGCATATTTTTTTCTAACATGATTTCTTGAATATTCAGGCTAATTCTCAGGAATAAATAAATATACTTTTTTATCTATTTCAACAGAACATATATCAAATATGAGTATCCATTAAAAATAAATGTTTAAACAAATAAATTAATTTTACATCTGATTTAATCCATTTCCCTATATATATATATATATATATATATATATATATATATATATATTTTACACACACAACACACACACAGAAAAATGCATTATTCAAAGAGAATTTTAACATTCTTTTTTCAAGTTACTCATAAATTTCAAATATATTTGTATTTATGTTATCGTATCATTTGTTAAATATAATTGTTGGAAAAAGAATTTTAAATCACAAATTTGTCTTATTCTTTTGTTCACATCATTGAAATTTAATTTCAACCTTTTGTTTAACTTTTGAATTGACAAAGTTTTATAATTTTGTTGGTAAAAAATAATTTATCAAAAAGATATAATATAGCCTATTTTTATTCTAGCCAAAAAAACAATATATATCGTGTGATCCATGGATAAAAATGGAGAGTGAATTAATTTCGATTTAAATAAGTTTTTGAATCACTTTCAATAAATTTTCCTGAGTAATGTTCACTTTTTTACATAAATATATTCTTAGAACAGTAAAAAAATCTGTATGGTTTTTAATAAATTTGTTTTAAATATGAAGGGGTTTAATTTAATTTGAAATTGGAAATATTTTAAATCTAAAAAAAACAGGAGATTAATTAATGGGGGGAAATTTTAAAAAATATTTTTCAAACTATATATTAATCTCAAGAAATAAAATAAATGTCCGTCTGCAGAGTGAGTGGCCATTGTTAAATGTAAAATAAGTAACAAACTGTCCAACAAAAAAGAATTGACAAAATTTTGCAAACAAAAAAAAAAAAAAAACGAGGACAAAAAAATAATATAAAAAAGCAAACAATATATGCAAGGAAATTAACAATAATAAATGGAATGAAACAAGTTAATATGACAAAAAAGTTCACAAACTAAGAATTGGCATTGGCACATAAAAAAAATTCTGATTTTCAAACATAGAGTTCTAACTTCAAGGCAAGACAGACTGGGATTAAGTCATATGAAACCAAGAACCAGCCTATTTTATTCGCTTTTTCTGAAATCCTTAGCATGTATTTGTAAATAACTTCTACCTATAAAATGGGGAGAGAAAAGTGTTTTTAAGTCATTACCATATTAATTTTAATAAAAAAAATTGAAAAAAATCAAAAGACTGACATTTTGTACATTATGAAAATTTTATACCATGAATGGTTTTGTAGGATCCCTGTGAATATGTGTTATTGTAGCATATGTCAGATTGAATGGCAACGGATAAGTTCTTGTAGTGAATGAGTAAATTGTAATAGACAAATAGATTGTGAATCTGATTAGCTAGGGTTAGGATAGATAATATTGACCAGCCTCTCCCCATTTCCCCTTCAGCCTTGTACCACAATTGTTTATAAAATATAAACAATGCATAATCGTTCCCACACTGATTGCTAATTAATGTGAATAATTGTTGTTCTCGGACTATTCCCAGCATTCTCTTTTGTTATGATCCAGCCTGAGATTCCCATCTTCCCCAATTTGTTTTTGTCCCCTTTTTTTCATCTCAACTGGATCAGCCTTTGATATTTCTCAACTCCATAATTTATTTTGTTCTTCCTTCTTCTCTAGTGAGCGAGCGTCTTGATTCTTCTTATTGACAGAATACAGTGACCGATCTTACTTTTGTGGGACAGACAGGTCCTACTAGTATATTTCATTTTTAGTTTGAATGTTTTGTTATCTGCCTATATTTCTGAGATGAGATATTGTAATTATTTATACTATTTACATAGTTCAGACTGTTGTCCTCATCTTTGTTGCCATGTTCACAACTTTGCAATCGTTCTATGCCCTGGCCTTCTTCAGGTAATTGGAATTTCATACTGTACCCTTTATTTTGTCCACTGGGGTAGATTATTCTAGTTCCAGGTGCTATGCCTCTTCCAGATATCTCACTTATCTCCCTTTAACTCAACTCTCCAAGTTTTTGTTCACCACTGCAGTAGCCAGGTAGTGAACCCACAACTCTTTGGGTCAAGTCACTGGATCCAAACAGCCTTTCCCATTGGTCTTGTGCCACAATTGTTTATAAAATAAGCAATAAATACACATTCCCACATGATTGGAACCAACACCATCACACTTAAAACTACACATGATTTAAAATGTAGGATTTATTAAAGAAATACAGCAAACAATTTCATTCCTTCTTGTTATTACATAACAATTATATCTTGGCAAGTATTATACTGACTTTTGGTTCTGTTCAAAATTCCAACTGCTTTACCAGGTATAAAGAAAACATGATTAACAGGCATCGCTGTCGCGTGAATGAAAGTGGACAACTCATATCGAGTTATACTTATTATAAAACCCAGGTTGTTTGTGTGTGTGTGTGTGTGTATGTGTGTGTGTGTTGTTTTGTTTATATGCATCGGATTTCTACATTTTTCAACCAATTTCAACAAAACTTCACTTTTTTTGGCAGGTAGTGTTTCTTATTGTCTTGCACACTTTTTTCTTTAATTTTACATTCAGAATGCTTTAAAAATTCCATTTACAAGACAATTGTTTATAATAAAATTCTATTCAATCAGTAGACTCATAACGATTGAAAACAATGTTTTTGTTTGAGTTTGGGTTTGACCAATTCGTAAAAAAAAACAAAAAAGCAAAAAAAAAAAACTAATTAAGACATAAGTGTCCGTCAACCTTAAACAATAATCTTTGTCAATTTTATTTTTCAGTCTTTATGATGGTCGATACTTGATCTATCTCTTACTATTACATGCCGGGCTCTACTGCTAGTTATATATATAACTTGCTTCATTACCTGTATCTCTATGTACACAAGTTTATTAATTTTTATATTGTTGGGGCCACCCACCTTCTCATCAGAATGAACTGATCTCTCTACTACTAATAGGACAGTTCTAGAGAGTTCTGGGAAATCAGGTGACCATCACACTTCCGTCTCTCTACCGGAAGATACAGTTGGACTTTATACTCTTTCTGATTATTACTGACTAACCTGCGTTCGTTTGACTACTAATCTCTATGTTGTAAATACCTTTTCAGATATACCAGTATTTTTCCCTACGTATGTGTTTGTCCTTATTTCAATACACGCATGGGGAAACACTCAACATCTCAACATATATAATATAGCGTATATGTATAAGCAGTGTTATGAAATGTAAAGGAATATCATGTTTATGCTTGGGTTCCATTCCTAAGACGCCCCACAGATGCTATATACAAATTAAATAGCCTGTATTCCAAAATCCCAAACAATCTGAAAACCAAAGCACTCAAGAAAAGCAAAGAATTTTGGATAAATGATTCTCAACATGTATTTATTTAAAATGTTTATAATCAAATTGTTTACCTATATTGCATATGGTCCATTATTGTAGATAATTAGGCTACAATAAAATTTGTATCTTATATGAATACTACCTTTACGAAAATTAAGATTTAATAGAGTGACAGGGAGTGCAAGATGCTTGCACCGGCCCTGCATATGAATGTTATGCATGACATCCAACTCGTTCAGAAATGTCCAGACTATCAGTTATATAGAACCGTTTTCTCAGATCAATGATTAAAAATGGCTTCAAGCAAATGAATCCTAGATTTCTTAAAGCAGACAATCCTTCATCAGATCTTATAACTGGCGAACTTTATCTAATAACAAGAGCCACATGGAGACTTCCAATAGCAGCAACAAAAATAAATAACATGTGTAACTTGATGGGAAAGTAATAATATAATCTAGATAATGGTTTTCCACACCACCAAAAACAAAAGGTTAGAAAGGAAACTCCCATCAATACTAGAAAGAGTGATAACGATAGACATGAGAAGTGTATTTTCATGAAAAACTTTAAAGGGACATTAATATTAACTGTTCGGTCAATGAATACCAAATATTTCTTGTATGGAAATGGTTAATCATACCATTCCACAAGTCCCATAATCCATTAGGGTTTATATAGGTACCACATTTACTGTAACCATAGCAACAATGATGTGTCTGTGGCAAGATTTCATAATGGAATTTATTGCTCTCCATGCTAGTTTTAAATTAAGAATTTTCCTTCTCCTAAACTGGTTGCCACCTCAAGACAAGTGAGCTTAGTCTACCTTGCTATTTAACCCATAGCTGGAGGAAGATAGATTCATTTCTTTTCCAAGAACATCAGCACAAAGTGAATGAAAGAGAATCCAGCAAGAATTAAACTCTGCATGCCTAATTCACTTTTCATGCCAATAACCATCCATGCCTTCAATCATGCAATTATCATTACTCAAACTGCAACAAACACCGTTTTGAACAACATTTCTCAAGATATAGACTGCATGACCTGGAGAGAGTGGAGATCTCTTGACAGGGAGGTTAAAACTATTTTTCAAAATATGGTTTCTCCAATAAAACACTTTGGAATGGTGGGAACCAAGTGGAGAAAAATAAGGGGTTGGGGAGAGGAGAGTTCAAGGATCATTTGAGGTGAATGTTGATGAGTGTCAAGTTCTGGTTGGTAGGGTGCATTGTCAAGGAGATACAGTGACAACCACCCACACAGGTGCACACAAACAACAGGGTAGGAATGTTATTCTAGAGAGAGCGCCCATTCAGGAGGTCCTTGAGGTTAAAATATAATTTCCTCAATGAAATATTTTGCATGGTTTGAACTGAGTCGCTGAATGAGAGAAAAAAACATTTACGGCTAAACAAATTGAAGCAGACATGAGAAGCCAGTCATCTTCTAATCGGGCAGAAATGATTTGCAGAAAAAACTAAAACAAATATCTGTGCTGGATTGTCTTCACAAATTAACTCATTGCCTGCCATGAGCCCCATTTGGGGATCTGTTAAAATTAAACTCACTACATCTTATTCCTTGTATTTACATTGAATTGCTTACATACATTGCATTTGCAGAGGTATATTTTACAACACTTAGCTTTTAAAGTTTTTATTATTAGCCGTAAGAAGACACTTTCTGTCATAATTTTACATTTCACGAGTAGAAAAATAATGACCATTTTGAAAAGTATTTTTTAATCATTTCTAATCAATATTATTTTTTGATGTTTTATACACACATATATTTGATGTTCTAGTTTCTATAAAAAGGACAATGGTAACTACTGAAATTAAACATAAGAAATAAATAAACTCCTAAGACACCTTTCTGGGTCAAAAATGTGCATTAAAAAAATTTGGCAGTTAATGGGTTAAAAAAATTGATCTAGCTATCTTTTCATTAAGCAGACATTATTTGCAAAAATACTAAACCAAATCTTAGTGCTCTGTTGTCATCTCAAATTAAACAAATTGATCTACATATATTCTCACAAAACAGATGTTTGCTAAAAAACTAAAACAATACTCGGTGCTGCATTGTCTTCTCAAATTAAACAACCGATCAGCTATCTCCTCAGTAAGCAGACGACTTTCAATCCTTTAGCTCTCAGCATTGTTTGTCTCCCAATCCCTGTTCTGCCATCTGTTTCTTTTATGTGCAGTGTCTTTTCAAGATTTGGATGATCATGGCTCTCCACAACTTCCTATTTTTTGTAGCTCTTAGCAATATTTACCTTTTTACTATCCCTCTCAATTCCTGTTTTGCCATCTTTCATGCAAACAAATTAAGTTACTCGCTGTTTCTGTCCGTCCCTTCTAGCCTTTATTATGTCCTGTGAGCATCAAATTCGCCAAGCCCCTCTCCTTATTTTGGTTACAACATGTATTTTGTGGCTTGTAAGGTGCATCCTCTTATTTGATGAAACTAATTTTATTCTGAAATATATTAGAAAAATAAAAATGAAGAAATATCTTGCAATCTGCCCCGGATATTGGAAGAAGAGATTTGTACAGCTCAAGCACAATTCCAGGCTTGACCTTCACTATTTAGGGCAAGTGTTTCTTGAGGTTCATATATATATAAAGAAATACCTCCCACATTTAAAAGTGTCACATGTGTGGTGCTAGTAAACGTAAGAAAGTGGCAATGGTGTTTTCTTCTAGCTAATGTCTTACCATTTTTACCTCATATACCATCAGTTACCATCATGGCCTTGACAGGTGCACACTGTGCATTTGCTGTTGAAATATCTTTTAAAACTGGTGTAATTGAAGCACACAAAGCTTTTTATGCTTATTTCATGTTATGTCAGAATGAGGCTGTTCCAGATGGAAAATTGATAAACAATATGTGTTGAAAATTTCCAGGCCATAGGTTCAGTGTATAAAAGAAAGCCACCTGGAAGACCTTGAAGTGCTAAAATTTCCAGGTGATGGAAAACTTTAAAAATCATCTACAAAAGTATATGGCAAATAGAGGCCACATTTTGGAGGATGTCATTTTCAAAACCAAATGAATAAAAATTTTAGCCTTTTGTTTAAACAGTGAAATAAGATTTTTTTTTAATAGCAGTTATCTCGGTCTTTTTGTCAACCTTTAAAACGTGGGAGGTATTTCTGCCACACCCTGTATAATGGCCGACTGCTCATTTCAGAACATACCCAGCTTCTTGGGTGGCTAGCCAATCTCTAGGGCCTACCTGTGGTTTATAATGCAACTATGTTGAATGGATTACAGTTTCTGGGAGAGAGCATACCATCTGGTGTGGACCACAGTTTGAACAGTATGCTGAAACCCTCAGCCACAATCATTTTTGACATTGTGTTAGCACAACCAGGAATGGTTTCTGAATACTTTGATCTCTCCAATTTCACTCACAAGGCTTGGGTCAACCCATGATATGGTTTTCAGCACATCTTAATGGTGCTGCACACCAGGATCATCTCCCCAGATCAATAACATCAAGAAATCACCTCCAGACACACACACACACACACACACACACACATATATATATATATATATATATATATATATATATATATATATATGCAATAAGAACGAAAATAATATATAAATTCTAACATTCACAGCATTAATTCAAAAGAGGGCTTGATACTGATAGTAGAGCAATAATTATTTATTATAATTTTATCATATAGACAGAAAAAGTGTACTCACTACAAAGATGCAACTTTGTTTCGATGCATTTCACTTCCACCTCGATGGGTGAGGACCAAAAAGTATGTATATATATATATATATTTAAAGACATTTTTATGTTTAACATTCTTTTTATAGATACAAGTATTTTAGTAAATGCTCTGTTTATAATAAACAGTATTAAATAACATTTACCGGCCTGAATGTCTGAGAAATTTTCATAGAAAATATTTGTCCTTTGACAGGATTTGAACCTGCATCCTATACGGAACCGTCATTTAGCTTGACGTGCCTAACCACTTGGAATGTCGAACTGAACCCTTTATTTCGCTCACTGGGGTAGACTGTTCTAGTTCCACGTGCCATGTTTAATGGATGTCAGTTATCAGTTATCTCCTGTTAATTCCCCTCTCCAAGTTCTCCACTGCCTTAACCGGGTATTGAACTTACACTCATTTCTTCTTTAGTGGAGTGTAGTCTTTCTCACTTCTTATTTTTGATGTTATTTAAGGTTGGGAAGCATATTCACATAAATAAGTAGAAAATTGCAGTAAAACTGATAAAGCCTTTTTTGCTATTGTGGGATATTCCTTTTGTATTAAATACCAAATTGTATTAATGAGTATCATTGAATCATTTATTTTGAGTCCTTAAAAATAAAAATACTTTTTAAAAAATGAATATTGAAACAAAGTATTTAAAATAACATAACTGAAGAATAATGAAAAAAATTATTTGAAAAAATATTAAATATTTATTTATTCAAATACTAATGCTGTACCATTACTAGTTTCACATACAGATATATATGTATGATGTGACAATATTTTGTGGTACACTTAAGAAAATCACACAGTACACTAGTGTGCCATGGCACAGCAGTTGAGAACCACCATTTTAAATAAATAAATGGCAAATTTTGTATGTTTATCTGTGTGTCTGAAACCCCTCTAACTTAGGCCACACTTGCTTTACACAGACATATACCTTTTTGGAATTAGCATGATCCCAGGATTAAAAATCTACCTTTCATCTGGTGCTTGAACATCCAGCATTGGGATTTGTGTCCAGATGAAAAGGGAACAGTTGAAAATTCAAATTTTTAAATAACTGAAAAACATTTGTGATTTTAAAATTTAAAAATTTGTACTGAGTTTAAAATAACCCCAAAACTTTGTGAATTTAAAATTTTTTGTTTTAAATTTAGTTTAAAATATCTCCAAAACTTTGTGAATTGAGGAAATCAGTTTTATTTCTTCAAAATGCCAAGGAATCAGAGTTAATCTGAGAGGTTTTGTGATGTAAGGAAGCTCCACAGAGTTTGGGATTTGAAGAATTCGGTTTTCAGCCTGAATTGGAATTTTGGCCAGAATTGAACTTATAGCCTGAATCAGAGTTAAAGTGAGGTTTTGAAGTTCTTTGAAGTGAAGTGAGGAGTTCAAAGTTATTTCTTCAAAATTATCATTGCTGATTTCTAAGCTGGACCAGAGGTGCCTTTAGTTTTGGGCTGGAGGCCCAATTAGCCCTCACTTAAAAATATGCACACAGTGTAGCTTTTAATCTAATATATATAGAAAACTAAGTAATTTAGAATGAATTGTCACTATGTTTGAATGTTACAATGGTTTAAATTTCTCTATTTTCCGAATAGATTGTGTATTGAGGGATGGTTTTTGGAAAATCCTTAGGGAATTCAATGTAGATAATGGAATTATCCAAGTCATCCAGGCACTATATAAAGATGCCACCAGTGAAATTCTGGGAAAACAAATGGGAGGATTCTTCTGAACAACTGTTGGTGTGAGACAAGGATGCACACTTTCACTCACATTTCTAGAGAGAATCATACAAGAAAGCCTGAACAACTATGATCTTTCAATCTCTATTAGTCATAGACTCATCTGTAACCTACATTTTGCAGACGATATTGATCTCATAGCAGGTAGTAATGGTGATTTCCAGGACTTGACCAACAAACTTTTTGAAAGAGCAGGAGCATATGGAATGGAAGTCAGCTCCAAGAAATCCAATGTAATGATGAATAGCACAAACAATAACACCTGTGTCAAAAAATTACCATGAATGAGAATTCACTAGAGGAAGTGTCCAGTTTTAAATATTTAGGAGCAACATTGTCTAAAGATGGTACTTGTAACTTAGAAATCCAGACATGGATTGCCACAGCCATGGTGACAATGACCAAATTGTCAAGAATATGGAGGAGCAAAATCAGCTTTCAAACAAAGCACACATTGTACAAATCGCTAGTAGTCTCCAATTTCCTATATGGATATGAAACATGGACACTGTTGGCAGAAACAAAAAGAAGAATCCAAGAGTTTGAAGACAAATGCATGAGAAAATCTCTTGGCATGTTCTATCAGGAACATAAAACCAATTAGTTTGTATGGGAAAGGATTGAAAATTTTGTGGGCCACCAGGAATCTCTTCTCACTAATGTCAAATGGAGAAAAATGTCATGGTTTGGACATGTTACAAGGCATGACAACCTGTGCAAGACCATCATGCAAGGCACTGCTGAATGTGGATATCGGAGAGGACACCAACACAAAAACTGTTTGGACAATGTCAAACAATGTACTAGGCCTGAGTTACTGACGCCTCCATTGATGGACTGTTGTGGAGGAGATTCAATATGGCTTCTGCATTTGAATCCCCCCTACAATTACAAAAGTCAAGGGGGTGATAATGATGATTTTCTAAATTGTGACATCGTTGGTGAACTTGTTATGTTTATTTTACATTATATAACAACAAAATTATTTAAAAATCAAACTGCTTCTAAATATTTAAATGTAATGTTTTTATCAGACTCTATCATGGTTCATATCTTGTTTGAAAATTTGGTGTCTATGATTAGCATTTGTTTTGCAGAGTATAAATATGATATTTGATACTAATTCAATAGATTTATCAGACCCTCTGACTGATGAGCAGTGTTGCATGAAATTCTGGAGTTAGTCAATAGATAAATCACTCATATATATATATATATGGGTAATGTAGCATTATATAATACCAGTCTTTCTATATTTTGGTCAATCTCTTTTCTAAGGCACATAATGAGGAAAGGGGGCTTGGAGAATTAAACATTCAAAGGATATATTGAAGGCAAAAGAGACAGAGGAAAGCAGAGAATAACCTACCTAACATGCTTGTATAAATGGTTGGCAGGTGAAGGATTAGATGGGATTGCAAAAAGATAAATGTTATTTAGAAAAAAGATAGGAAGTTGTGGAGAGTCATGATCGTCCATGACCTGAAGGAACACAGCACATAGAAGAAGAAATACCAAACAATGATTTTAAAGTAAATTCTCATTGCTATTAATCACATCTCTAAGAATCTGATTTATGGAACTCTGACTCATATGTATTGGTCAGCAGTGCTCAACAAGAATTTTGAAGCAGGTATACAAATTTAAGATTCTGATTGTAGGTGTGCCATATTGACTCCCACATAATGGTTCCGTAATGTCAAACAAGGAATTTTAAGTAGATTCTCATATTCTTTCATCCTATCCCCAAGGTTCGTCCTGTGTAAGACATTAAACTACATCCGCGTTCTGGGTAAGACGTTAAACTATGTCCAGTAACAAGGCCTCTGATCAGGAGGTTTTGAGGAGCATCAAACCACCTCTTAATTGCTGGTGTTCCCAGGTCCACCCTGACCCAGGGTGGTAGCATCTGTTAGGGTCCCAGCTATGGGCAAATAGTTAACTATTACCAGCAATACTTTTTTGAAAAAAATTATTACCAGCAATACAATTTTGAAGGAAATATATTACCAGAAAAAGATTTTTGACAAAACAAAATATTACCAGCAATAAAAAATTTTTGTCAGCATTAAATAATCCCTTGAGGTTGATATGCCGTAAAACAAAATAAACCAAATCAATCAAAACTAAAGAATACATACTCTATTCATACGAATCTATCCTAAAAATGTTGTTGGCATTAAATAACCCATTGAGGTTGATATGCCATTAAACAAAATAAACCAAACCAAACCTATCCCAAAGGCTCTGATTCTGAATGTTGTATTATGGCACAGTCTCCTATAAAATGGTCATGTAGTGCCAAAAGTATTTTAAAGCAGATTCTCATAGATTTTAATCCTGTTTTCAAGGTTCAGATTCTAAATACTGTTTTATGGCACATTGATTTCTATATAATGATCATGCAGTAAAAAAACTAGGATTTTAAAGGCAATCCTCATAGTCTTTAATATTCTTTCCAAGGTTCAGATTCTAAATATGGTTTTATGGCACATTGACACCTATATAATGGTCAAGTAGTGTCAAAAGGATTTTAAAGTTGATTCTCATAGTCTTTAATCCTGTCTCTAAGGTTCAGATTCAAAATATGGTTTTATGGCATGCTGACAATTATATAATGGTCAGGAACTGAAAATTAAGTCAATCAAATCAAATTTAGCATTGAACTTTTCTGCCCGACCTTCAGCAATTTGAGACTGCATTATTATATTACAATTATCTTTTTGCAAGCTTTTCTCTTTTGTAGGACTGTTTTGTGGCCTTTTGTTGAGAACAATTAGTTTGTCACTTGTGTCTTTCTATGTTTTAATTGGAGAAGAATTTTATACATAGAAACAGAGGAAAATATACTCCATGGAAATATTTACTTTCAAGGTCACCTATTATCCATAACACAATGAGATTCAAAGCAAAAGTTGACTTTTTTCTTTATCTGAAATAATATTAAATTGCTGACATGCTTGCCCACAGTGATATCAATCTAAGCTCTGAATATCAGTTGGAAGAAGAATGACAAGGTCAGAAAACAAACCTATTCATATTGACATGGAATGTTACAGCTTTATCATGGACTCAAATCTAGTATGTCTGATTAAATTTGGTATGATATTGCAAAGAAGAACATATTAAGATTGATTTTAAACGTCTTTTTCATTACTTGTCACTAGATTCTATGTTTAATTGGTTGAAGCTGACACAGTTACAAACTAAATATCACACTAACAAAAGCTCTACCTATCTATCTGTTTAGCAATCTCTCTGTTTATCTAAGCTTAAATAATTAATTTATATCTATGTCTAACAATTTTATATCTATGTCCAAATAATTATTTTATATCTATGTCTAATAATTAGTCTATATCTATGTCTAAATAACAATTTTATATCTATCTATCTATCTATCTATCCTCTAAATGTCTATTTTTTATATCTACCTAGCTTGCTAGTCCAGTCTGTTCATATCTATCTCATTTTGTTCACATCTAAGTCTAATCAATTCTTCCTTTTATCTATAATCATATCTATCTCCTATGTCATTTTGTTTGCAACATTATTCATCTCTATCTCTCTCTCCTATATATATATATATATTGTCAACCACAGACAGACTGTTTTGCTGTATCACAGCTCATCAGTGTGGCTAGAAATTCGGTTGCCTCTAGCTAGGATCAAAACCCAGCTGAAGTAGCATCAGTCGGAGACTCTACCCTTAAGCAGGGATGAAGGTGAATTTAAGTGTATTTATTTTTAGATAAACATACAGTGACTGAGAGAACTCAATTCATTTTACCAAAGAGTCTCACATTATTAACAGTAATAGTCATTGTTTACAAACTGACACTACATATATTTGAGGGTTAAAGATGAACGTGACTATGGGATATATAAGAATTCTGTTTGTTCTTAGAAAAGCATGTGACACATTATATTTATGATGTTCCTGTGATAGATTCTTAAAATGAAGCAAATTGCCAAAGATAGATTCAAAATGAGTTAAAGATCAAATGCAGATCAAATATAGATAGGAATCCAACAGGATGATAAGATAAAGGACAAATAAGAAATGTATATCAATCTAACATGTTTCACTTTTATTAAAGCTTCATCAAAGATTGAGAGAAAACAGACAAAAAGACAGAACTCTGGTATTTTCAATTTTGTTTGCCTCAATTCTCATTGGTCAGTCATGTATCCCACTCCTACTAGACAGACACACATACACAATTACGAATACACATTATCATACAATGCCAGCTTATATATACAAGAATTTTTAAAATCTTATATACATATAGAATTTTTACCATTTTAATGCATATGATACATGACTGACCAATGAGAATTGACCCAAACAAAACTGAAAATAACAGAATTCTGTCTTTTTGTCTGTTTTCTGTTGATATTTGTTTCCTATTTGTTCTTTATCTTATCCTGTTGGATTCCAATCCATATTTGATTCTTAACTCATATTGTTATACCCTACCTACGGACTATAATGGGTATGTCCCAATCCTTATATAAATACAGTAGAATATACTTTATGTTGGGATTCACTGTGGGATTCAACTTGGCTCACCACTAGCAGTTGATTACTTATTACATGCCGCTGGCAAATCTTGTATGTTGTTTCTGTCATAAATATTATCGTTCCATTTCCAACCTTTGTTTCGGTTATTCTTATTCAGTAATCTTTTCCTAGGCTGCAACACACACACACACACACACACATATATATATATCAAGTAAATTGCCAAAGATAGGTTCAAAAGTTTAGAAGAGGGATTCCCATTGATTTCTATGCTGCCACACATACAGGAAAAGTTTGACCAATGTTTGCACGCCCTTAAAATGTAACATCATTTTTGATGATGGAATTTAATTTATAATTTTAAAACTACTTGCATAACCATGGGTAAACAAACTGAATTTAACAAACAATGTGTAGACAGTAAAATGAATCACAAATACAAATATGATTTCTCATGGGTGCTGCCATTTTTGTTTCTGCAGGTTAGGATTTGTTTGCGTCTGCCTCTTTGCTCTTGCTTCTCTTTCATAATTTTGTCAAAATGTAAAACCATCTTGTTGATTGCAATCTGCAGGTCTGCTTGTATTGATTTATTCAGTATAGCTTTCATTTGGCATGAGGTCAAGATTAAGAGACACTCAGTGAGGATCAAACTCACTACTCAATCGTAACTGATTGAATGAAACAAGCTTGCTAACTATTACACCACATAAAAGTTCACTGTCTGTCTGCAGATTCAAACTATTCCTAGATTTTGTCTTTTTATTTTTTTACAACAATAATGTTCACCCTGCACAAGGACCAAGGTATGTGGTGGTGGTTGCTGATATTACCATATTAAAGAGCAAAGGAAAGCAAACTTAACCACTGAAAACTATATATATAGGGTTAGGTAAATGAAATAACTAGATATTAGTGACTGTATATGTGCATGATGGCATGCATACATTGGTTATCAAATAAATAATTACCAAATTTAGCCATGAGGTGTAGACATGATAGTGCTCAATGTGATTAGACAAGTCAAAGAAATATATATTAATAAATACACCTATGCTAAGGTTTTTTGGTGTGCAACAAAAATTTAATGGTTACTTCAACTTTGTTGGGCACAAGATATAACTTCATCTTGTGCTATATCTTGTGCCTGACAAGTTGGGTAACTAATGAAACTTTAGTCACACACCAAACATAGGTATATTAAATTTATTAAAATATATATATATATATATATATATATATATATATATTTGGTTAAGTTGGATAGATGTGAAAAATGTGACCCTGGGTTTCACGCTTTAGCTCCCCGTCAGACCATCAATATATAATATAAATAATTATACATATATATATATATATATATATATATATATATATATATATATATATATATAAAAGCATGTATGTATATGTGTGTGTGTGTGTGTGTGTGTGTGTGTGTGAATTACAATTAATGAGATTCAAACGATTTACCTCATACAGATGATCATTTCATCCATGAGAAAGTAGTTTTTCCCTGGACTTATCAATGCAAATACATTTACTAAAATGATTAAAACGTTTCTTCATGGGAAATTTGAAACCCAAAGGAAGGAAAGAAGGAAAAGAGTAAAGAATAGAAGGAGGGGGAGTAAGAATTGGCCTATAATAGAGGAAGGAGTTATATAGATAAAGAGGGTTAAGGGACCTAAGGTGGTTGTGGTGAAGTCAGGTACAGATAATATATATATAGAAGAAGCAAGAAGAGTTTGTTAACTATTTCTTTCCACTTGGCACCTGACACAACCTGTACAACTGGAATGTGACTAGTGTAAAGATCTAGTTGATGTTGAGGAAAAAAAGGGTCGGTAGGTAAGAGAGATGGTAAAAAGAAGTGGTAAAGGGCAGCAGGGAAACATTAGAACCAAGTAATTTTCCCTTTTTTTTTAATATTTATATGACAAAATCTAAGACACATTTAAGGGAAAGAATGTAGTTAACACGAGTTAAGCACAAATACATGGCTTTCTTTTATTTTGTTGTCAGAAGTTAAATACCCTAAAATTTGTATCTTACTGACATTATCTTGACAGGACCTGCCACATGCCTGCTAAATCAGACAGTTAATATCTGTGGGGATCAATGCTATAGGTTTATAGGTATGGTGATATAGTCATGGATGTTAGTCTGGTAACATTTTATCTAAAATCATCAAAGAAAAATTGAATTGGGTATGTGTGTTCACAGTGTTATATTAGTTGTTGTTTTGAATTTGTAGTATACTTAATTACATAATATTAGTATTACCTAATATTAGTATATCTAATTACCAACAAAGAAGTGTCTTCATCTGGATGTGGGAGTGTGGTGCTGGGAATGTGGTATGGTAGCTAATGGTGGCAGCAGCTAGAAAATGTTTTAGAATCATAGCTCTATATCTTTATAAAACATGACAAGATTTCCCAACCTGGGTGATATCACCCATCAGTGAGCGATTTCAACTGTTGGGTGGGCAAGGAGCAACCGAACAAAAAATGGTGGGCAATTAGAAATTCTGGTGGCCGATATAGGATTTTCAGTATAAAAAATGGTATTTCAACATGTGCTACCTGAAAAAAATATTCAAAGGAGGTCTGCAAAGAATCTGTATAAAAAAGTAACAGGAAGTTAATTGTGAATAACTGGGTCACATTCCGAGATAAGATATCCCCACTGCAAACAGTATTTTGTCACCCACCCCCCACCACGAGGGCATCATGTGGCACAAGGCTGGTTTAACGTGGGATCTCTGAGCCCATGGGCTCAGCCAAAAATATGCCCTTTGAACCCGTATAAACGGGTTCAGGGTCGGTTTACCTCCCCAAAAGAGACTCCGCCCTTCAGCGTAGCCTCATTCAGGTTCCTCCCCGCCTGAAGGCAGAGAGTTCAACCGATCAGCCGGTCAGCCAGTCGTCCGACTTCAGACTGAACTCCCCACCACAAACAAGGAACATTTTGGTATTTTCTATAGTCGTGAGAAGGGTCATTAACATTCAGATAGTTCTGCAGATGAAATAACACTATTTTTAGAGATAAATCCAATATGGAAAGACCAGGAACAACAAAAAGTATTTGGTAAATTTTTATTAGTTGCTAGCAGTGTATATTCATTATGATTTTATAATTATGAACAAAAATCATTTAATTTTTTTATCAACACTTGCAATACTAAGTGTAACCATAAAGCAAAATTACATATGTATACTTTTCAATAGTCAAGTTTGCTTTTGTTCTTTAATATGGTAGTATCAGCAGCAGCTGCTTAAGTCAGCATTATTTGTTATCTCCCTTTGATATATTTTACTACATTCATTAAGTCAGTTTATGAACCAGTACAATTTTGTAATGTGATGGAATATTTACACTACACTTGGACAGTAGAAAATTTTTCCATGTGAAAGTGGGTGATAATGCAAAAATGCTTGAGAACCTGTCTATATTTCTGAGATGAGGTATTATGTACAGTATTTACATTATTCAGACTATTGTCCTCATCTTTGTTGCCATATTTATTACAATGTTTCGGCCATTGTATGCTCCAGCCTTCTTCAGTATCTGTCTATATTTCTGAGATGTGGTATTATGTACAGTATTTACATTATTCAGACTATTGTCCTCATCTTTGTCACCACATTTATTACAACATTTCAGCCATTGTATGCTCCAGCCTTCTTCAGTATCTGTCTATATTTCTGAGATGAGGTATTATATACAGTATTTACATTATTCAGACTATTGTCCTCATCTTTGTCACCATATTTTATTACAATGTTTTAGCTGTTGTATGCTCTGGCCTTCTTCAGCATCTGTCTATATTTCTGAGATGAGGTATTATGTACACTATTTACATTATTTGGACTATTGTCCTCATCTTTGTCGCCATATTTATTACAACGTTTCGGCCATTGTACACTCCGGCCTTCTTCAGGTGGTTGGAATGTTAACTGAACCTTTTATTTTGCTCACTGAGGTAGACTGTTCTAGTTCCATGTGCCATGTTTAATGGATGTCAATTATCAGTTATTTCCTGTTAATTCCCCTCTCCAAGTTCTCCACTGCCTTAACCGGGTATTGAACTCACACTCTTTGGGTCCTGCCACTAGATCTAACTAACGCCTTTATCCATGTGTCCTTGAGGATGAGAACCTCTGACATAAGTGAACAGAAACAATAACTTCATAGACAAATGATTTTCCAAAAGAAACGGTTCAGTTGAGACAAAGCTGAATAGTTTTATGGAAGTCTTTTTGAATATCCAAAAACCACTTGCTGTCTAATAATGTCTGAATTAATTCAATACATCTCCTGTGTGTCTGTTTGTGGACCATTTATTATCCTGACAAAACCATCTGTCACAAAAGTCATCTGGTTGTCCCTGCTTTAAGCCCTATAGTCACAATAAATTACAAAGTGAATAACTGCATAATGTTTAGACAAAACTGTCATCAGTACAAACAACAATAATATATATATATATATATATATATATATATAAATATAAAGTACACTTGAGAGCAATATAAAATTAACCCCTCCCTATA
Organism: Acanthosepion pharaonis; assembly: GCA_903632075.3. Classification (NCBI taxonomy): domain Eukaryota; kingdom Metazoa; phylum Mollusca; class Cephalopoda; order Sepiida; family Sepiidae; genus Acanthosepion; species Acanthosepion pharaonis. The sequence goes on along the minus strand of CAHIKZ030001894.1, from coordinate 459,623 downwards.
CTCTACCATGTCTCCTTAACTATCCCTCTCACACCCCCTGTTAAATTACAAAAACTTACACTACCCATCAATTTTAATCTCATTTTTCATTTCATTTCATTGTTGAAAAAAAATCTGATGATCCGGCGTCCTTTTAAAAGGACTCTGGTGAAATAAATTATTATAATGGTACCTTAAAATGGTCTGTTTTTTCTTTAAATTTATATATATATATATATATATATATATATATATATATGTATGTATGTATGTATGTATGTATGTATGTATGTGTGTGTGTGTGTGTGTGGAGGTAAGTGGAGCAATGGATTGTGGCTTGAATTGAGGAATCAGAGAACCATGTTCAAATTTCAGTTGAGTTCATTACATTCACTTATGTGCCAATACTCTTGGGAAAGGTATGAATCTATCTCTTCTCCCCCCAGCTATGGATAAATAGCAGGAGATATTGGATTCTATAGCCTTGGCTGACAACCAGTCTAGGAGAAGGAAAAACTCTAAATTCAAAACCTTCAACGCTAGGTAAATAATAGGGTAGTATGGGCTCTGAAGCCATGGTTGGCAACCAGGTTAGGAGAAGGACAACTTTGAATTTAAATCCAGAGCTGAAGTCTCAAAGATATCATATTCATTTTTGTTCTGGCAACCTCTGCAAGGACGCTGGTGCCAAGCTGTATTGGCTTCTGCCTTTCCGTTGGACAACATTGTTGATGTGGAGAGAGGATGTGCATCATAGAATTGCCGATCTGTCATTAAAAAAAAAGCTCTGGAGAGAGCATAAATTTGGGGGCACAGATCCATGGTCTCCTGAGACTGACAGATGCCATGCACACATGCACACACACACACACACACACTATATATATATATATATATATATATATATATATATATATATATATATATATATATATATATATATATATATATATATTTGTGTGTGGTGTGATAGATAGCAGCTCAGAATGAGAAATTGAAGAGCTGAGTTCAAATTCCAGTCATGTTCATAATATTCACTTATGTACAAATACCTTTAAGAAAAATACAAATCCATCTCTTCTCATCACCCCTCAACTCTGAATTCAAAATCTGAGTAGTTCTGTTTCAAGACCCCATGGTACACTATGCACACCATTTCAGTCCTTTGTATTTAGTTATTCTAAAAAGTCTGGATAGTTCTGCACAAGCCTTCACCACTATAATCAAATCATATTTGCAGCTCGTCTGGTTGTTTGGTTCTAAACCTGAACTTCTGGGCCCTCAAATATTGAAGATGATAGGGGGAGTCTCTTGTATATATATTAGTACAAAATAAGCTGGAAAGCCTAAGGTGATAAAAATATCGCAGCACAGAAATTTCATATAATAATAAAATAATGTTTTAAAAGGGGCAAAGTGTTTCAACCTACCAAATTCCTAATTTCATGTGATTTTCATTGGAACGACAATAAGGATGGCATTTTTGTCCTGAATTCCTTATAGAAAAAAAAAATCAGAATGTGAAATTAATAAGCTTGAAAACAGAGATTCCCTACCTTTTTTGTGTCATTGCGCACTTGCACATGGAAAAAATTTCCGCCACCTACCTGTATGATAAATATTCAAAAGAATACCAAAATTGTTTGACAAAAGTTTGTTACTGGCTCATAAACTGACTTTACAGTGGTGCAAAAAATACCAAAGGGAGGTAACAAATAACACTAACTTATATGGCAACAGTTACTGATATTACCATATTAAAGCAAACTTAACCATTGACAATTATATATATATATTGTCATCCACAGACAGACTGTTTCGCTGTATCACAGCTCATCAGTGTGGCTGGATGTTCGGTTGCCTCATCAAAACCCGACTGAATTGGTGTCAGTCGGGGATTCTACCACTAAGCCGTTGGTGCATGGCAGGGATGAAGGTGAATTTAAGCGTATTTATTTTTAGATAAACACACAGTGATTGAGAGGGCTTGATTCAATTTAACAAAAAGTCTTGCATCATTAGCCGTAATAGTCACTGTTTGCAAACCCACACTTCCTCCCCAGAGAGCTCAACCAAAATAAATTTTTCAGGAGCATATATATTATCATCCACAGATTGACTGTTTCGCTGTATCACAGCTCATCAGTGTATATAAATTTAATTTTATGCAAGTGTTGACAACAAAGAAGTCTAGGTAAATTATGGAGTTATGCTTATAAGGCACTATTCAGTCTTGCTTGATCAGTGATGCACTCCTTGACCAAATTGGTCGAAAGCACGTCGGATCTAACAACATTTTCTCCTGCAAATGGAGACACAAGTTTGAAATTTGCAGGAAAGCTCATATTTTTCTTTAATAAGAAGGGTGACAAAAAATAATAAATGGATATACTGTTTAATAAACGGAGCATCTATTCAAATATGGGTATCCAATAAAATAACATTTAAATATAAATGTGTGTGTGTGTGTGTGTGGATATGTATGTGTATGTCTAAAATCCAATAAATGATAACTATTTAGTATCATTTACTATACTGAATGAAGATGTTTATATAAATTCCTCTCTATAAGTCTAAAATTCTCTTATATGCAAAATCAAACAGTTTCAGATTAGATGATGTTAAGTAATAACATCTTTAATCCTGAGTTACCTTGGATTTTTGAAAATGGATAGTCTCCTAACATCTGTCTCTCATGACAATTTAGCTACAACCACACCATACCGCATACTACACACCCTCACTGAGTCAGTAGCTTAGTAGGAGGCAGCAGAGGAAACAAGTTGCCGACTAAGAATTATGAGTACTTTAAAAAATTTTTAGTTAACAAAACATCCCATGTGACTAATGTAGAGTTAAAATACAAATTTAGAATTAAGTTGATGTAAAAAGATTAACATTTTTTTTGTATCTGTAAATATCTTCAATTAATTCATTCTGTCCATGAAGAATGTTGTTGCATCTGTGAAACTCAGAGTTGGAAGATAAGTCTGAACTTTTCATTTACTTAATATTTAAAACACAGATACACACAAACAAGTTTTTCATTAAACTCAACCAACAAAGCCGGTTTAATTTTTCTATTATATTTTTCCAATTTTTGAAATAACATGTTGTATATCAGAAAATTATAGATTAAGTATCTGAAGTTAATATTTTGTTGTGTTGTTTTTATTCAAGTATGTTCAAGTGTCTTAGTCATTATCAAAAACCATGTGCTATCAGTGTAGTAGATAAGATTCCATTAGCTACATCTTGGTATTTTATGGAGAACTGAAAGTTTGAATCAGTCCAAAGTGACGTCATATATAATGATTTTAGGGAGGGAGACCATGCCAGAAAGAATGCATAAAATATTATCAAATATTAAATATTAATTGATGAATCAGTTGGGTTTTGATCCTGGCTTGAAGCAATCGGATGTCTAGCAACACTGATGAACTCTGATACAGTGAAGCAGTCTGTCTGTGAATGATAATATATACGCAGCCAAAAACCTTAAAATTTCGTTGTGCACTCTTGGAAGATAAGTGTCAATTTGTAAACAATGACTATTACTACTAATATTACAAGGCTCTTTCCTTTCCCTGAATTGAGCACTGTCAGTCATTGGTGTGTTTATTCACAGAATAAGTACATAAAAATTTGCCTTTCTTTCAACCATGTGCCAATGGCTTGGGGGAAAAATATCCGACAGTTGCCGAATCAGTTGGGTTTCGATCTTGGCTTGAAGCAATTGGATGTCTAGCCACAATGATGAGCTGTGGTACAGCAAAACAATCTGTCTGTGAATGACAATATAATTTGTATAATATATATTTTAGGAAAATGTAAAATAAATATAAAGTAATGTTTATGTAAATTTAAAGTGGAAAAATGTTTGTGTGACTCATGAGGCTAATATTTTTCCCCCTAGTCATTAATTTTCCTAAAATTCTTCTAATTTATATTATTTTTTCCCATAATATAATTATATATTTCTAAAGAATTAATTGATTTATTTTTAATCCTGTCTTCTTATTACTTCAAATGATATTAGAGAGGGACTCTTATTTAAAATAGACACCCCATTTTTATTTATTAAACAGCGTGTGAAGATGATGAGACAATGTGAAAAACTCTTTTTATGAAAGGCGTGTTTTGTCAGCTCAGTCAGTTATGTGCCATGTGTGATACATGCTTATGCGATCATGTATCTTTTGATACATGACTGATGAGGCAGATTTTCCCACAGTAGGTTCCCATTTCTTTCTGCGGTAGACCAGTTGCCATCCAAGGCTATAGTGTTGAATTATCAATGACTCTCAGTCTGCCAAGAGTTATCTGCTCTTAGTTTTGGTTCTCTCCTCTTCTCTTTTTAGACAGTCTCTAATGTAAATAAAACATGTCTATGTGTTTTTTATTAAATTTGTCTTCCAGTCTGAAGTATCAAGTCTAATCAAAATAAAGTATGTTCCGATCTGATTGATTCTTGACTTTATAATCTTCCTTTTTCATATAGAACCCAGTCTGTCCTGCTATTTACCCATATCTGCGTGGAGAAGAAGAGGATTCATACCTTTTTCAAGAGTATTAGCACATAAGTGAATGTAATGGATTCAACCAGAATTCGAACTCGGCTCTCCGATTTCTCAATCTGAGCTGCTATCCATTACTCCACCATTTTGCCAGCTATTGAGAGAAAATGTGTGTTCTCTCTGGCTTCTTCAGTTTGATAATGAAAGAAAGACAAAAACATTGTGATGGAAAAATGTCTTGGAATCTCTGAGAACAAGCAGGCATTGTAGATCAAATCTACTGCCCCAGCTTATCACCTCATGATTTAGACTTCAAGAGAGTCAGTCTTTTTGTTTCTTTGTTTGGTCTGTGTCTGTATTAGAGTTGTTTTTTATTGTTGGATTTTAGTTCAAGGTCTTATATTAAAAAAAAAAAAAAAAAAAAAAAAAAATTGGTGGTGGTGGTGGTGGCTGTTGTTGTTGTTGTTGTTTTTTTTTTTTTGTTTTTTTTTGTCTGTATGTTCAATCCCTGTTGGAGAACACATTCTCTTTAATATTTCTCGGAATGCATGTGCAGGCTTAATATTTACATAATAATATACACTATTTAAAATAAAAACGGGAATATTTATTTCAAATAAGAAGTGCCCACTATAATAATTGAAGTATATATATATATATATTCAACAGTTGTTTCTCACATCCCATATCTGTGTGCATGCTTATGTTTGATGTCATATATGAAATACATGCCCACACATGTACACACCATGCTCAGCGATAGTAACTAGGTATTGTGAAGAAGTGATATTTTAAAAACAAACTGCTTTCCTGTCATGACAACAAAACAGATGCCATGTGTTATTAGAAAAATAGTCTCTTTACTTGAGATGAAGAACATTCACCACCCATCCCTACAAATACATCAACACACAATGAAAGAAAGAAAGAAAGAAAGTAAGAAAGGAAACAAAATTTCAAGTACAACGGCCCTTAATGTATAGTAAAAAAAAAGTCCATTAAAGTACACTAAGCAAAACAAAAAATTTCTGTTTAGGTGACTTTTTTTTATTTTATACTGGGTGACTTGACAATTTGCAGATTAAAAAAAAAATTCTTCAGCAAGTTCCTACTTGTCTTTTCATCTAAGAATATGGGTGAGAGACCAGGACAGGGTTCATTGTCCTCATCTCACAGGGTCATCTTCCTAATTTTCTGTCACCTTATAAGTTTCATTGAAGATTACTGACAAGGTACTATGATAAACAATTTATTAAATTTTTCTAGCATTCCATTGGTACAAGTATTTTCTTTTCTGGATAATAGTGTGTAAGAAAGGATTAGAATATGAGTGTTTTCTTCGATTAATCTAACAATTATAAAAGATGCTTGTTTTTTGTTTAGCTGTATATCTAGAATTTTTTTGTATGCATATATATGTTTATTAATTTCTGAACATGCTCAGCACATTGTGACTGTATTCATAATTGATATTTGAGTTGGTGTCTTTTTTTTATTGTTAATACTTCCATTATTTATAAATTTTTTGTTTTTTTCATGTGGATGAGTCTATTATATTTGTATTTTCCACAAGTAAGTCATGGACAAAGATTGGTAGGTTTCCATGTGTATTTTTAAACGGGTCCTAATGGAGTTATGATCTGAGTAATGCAGAGTAAAACTTCTTGATAAGCATGTATTTCTAATGTAATTTTTATTCATGAATTTGTTTTCATCAGGAATGCAAATTCATAAATAATGTTGGTCCTAAGTAGCTTGGATCTTGCTGGTGAGTTGTTATTGTTGAATATATATATATATATATATATATATATATAGAGAAATATATTCCCTTTATAATTTTATATATGTCAAAAGAAGTATATATATATGTATATTTATATGTAAAATAATATAATTTTTGTTTTAGATATCTTTATATATATATGTATATATATAAAGTAAATTGATATTTGTTGTTATATATATATATAAGTATATATATATATATATGTATAAATATATAAATATATTTATATATATATATATATATATATATATATATATATATATATATATAAATATATATATATATATATGTGTTAGATATATATATATATATAATTGATATATATATATATATATATATATGTATATATATATTTATATATATTAAGTATATATATATATGTATATATATATATATATGTATATATATATATATATATATATATATTTAAGTGATTTATATATATATATATATATATATATATATATAAAATATATATATATATATATATATATATATATATATATATATGTGTAAATATATATATATATATATATATATATATATAGTATATATATATATATATATATATATATATGTATATATATATATATATGAATATATATAATGTAATATATATATATATATATATATATTTGTATAATATATATGTGATATAAAATTTTTTATATATATATCTATATATATATATGGTTTATAAATATATATATATGTATATACATAAAATATTTAATAATACAATGATAGGTAAATTTTTTATATAAATCCAGTATGTATATAAATAAAAAGGACAGACTGTATATATAATGATATATATAAATGACTTTTATAATATATATGATATATATAAGTGTATATATATAAATATTATATATATGTATATGTGGCTTGGTATAACTATATATATATGTTAGGTGTATGTGTAAAATGTACATTCCTATACTATAAAAAATTGTTTTAAAATATGTATATTTCATGAAACTGATATATGCAGAGCGTGTTCTATATATGTGTAATATAAATAGCCTGTTAGAAACTGTATATATATATTTTCATAATATATTTATATTTGGATACATGTAGATGATAAATATAAATTATATTTGTATTATGTGATATATATATAAACACACAAAAATATTGATATGGCTATATTTATTGATAGTATTGTATATGTAAATAAATATATATATATTATCATAATATAAATATATTGTTTGGTTACATATTTGTGTATTGTAATATATATATAAATATATATTTACGAAAATTGGCAATATATATATATCTATAAAAAATTTCTATAAATTAATAATTAAATACATAAATATGTATATTATATTTATTGATTGTATATTGTTTAAATTAGAAAAAATATATTTAGTTTCTTTATATATATATAGCACATATATATATATTTTTAACTATATTGGGGTGAAATATTTAAAAATGTTATATATATATATGACGGTATAATAACTAAATGCTACATTACATATATAGGGATGTGTAACAATAAAATGCAGTTTGTAATAATTAATGTTTTATGTAAAAATCAGGCTAGTTTCCATATTTAAAATTTATATATGGTATTGTAATGTTGTTTCTATCCATCTTAATTTTGATATATGGTAATAAATTTTATATATATTGCTGTTAAAAAATATATTTTTTTATTTGAAGCATTGAAATATGTTTAAAAACTGAAAATAATTCGAATTTGTCATCATACTATATATTGTTTTCTAATTTTGTGTTTGTTAAAAGGATGTGAGAATACCATAAAAAGAGATTTATACTTAATGTATGTGAAAATATTGGGGTCCTTTTAGCCCATATATGTATATATATTTGTTTATATATATATATATATGTATATATAAAGAAATATGAATATGAAAATATTTATATAAAATGAAAAGGCAATATTTTATTGTATCCAATAGAGGTAACCAGATATATATATATATATATATATATACATATATATATATATATATATATATATATATTTTGGAATGAAGGCAAATATTGAATATATATATATTAAAAAAAATATAAATATATACGGTGTAAATAAGATTGGGAATGATATATATATATAGTCTGTGTAAGATATACAAATATATACGCTATAAGATATGACACAATGTTATATATATATATTGTCATACAATATGTAAATATATATTTATATTTGTATATTATTTCATTTTGGCAAGCATAAATGTAAACCCATTTAAAAATGTAATTATATATGTATGTATTTATTTAATTATAAATATCAAAATGTATATAGCTAAGTATATATATATATATATATATATATATATATTGTATGTATATATATATATGTATATATATATATATATATATAACGTATTTATATATATATATATATATATATGTATGTTCATATATATATATATATATATATATATATATATGTATTTAAATATGTTTGTATATATTTATATATATATATATATATAAATATATATATTTAAAAAAATATATATATATATATATATATATATATATATATATGGAATCATTATTATTCTCTTCATCCTTTCTCCCACACTTTTGATTTTCTTTCTTTCTCTTTGTTATGAGAGGTATTCTGACAAATAAAATTTCATCAAGATTCCAATATAACAATCTTGGAGGTATAGAGATATTGCCTTTTATACATTTAATTTATATATTACTTCATCTCCATAAACCTAATGGGCTTTATACCTTTTGTTGTCCTTTGACTTCTACCAACAACGCTGGAAGGCATAATCCATCTCTCAGTATAAGTCTCTTTATTTCTTTTTAAGTTTTTTTTCTAGGTCTTAAAACATCTCCTCATTTGAATCATCAAGAAATGATAAAATAGATTTACGCTCATCCCAGATTGTTCCTCACTATTACTTATGCAATTCTCTCCCCTCTCTCCTGTTCTTCACTTTCATATCTCTTTGGTCTTCCTGATCATTCTCAATTTTGGATTCATTCATCCTTTCTTTTTCTTGTCTGTTCTTCTATTCCTCTTTCTTTTCTATAGTTTCATTTCTCTTCTCTATCTAATTTGACTGTGGGTGGTAAGTTGGTATTTTTGTATGGGATGCAAGCCAATATGTTTTAACGATGCACGTAAACTTTCTTCACATAACTCAGGTGCATTTTCAGAGACCAAGGTTTTTGGAATTCCATTTCTCAAAAACACTATCCTCAACACTTGCTTCATAGTAGTAGCTTTTCTATCCACAACTATAATAACTTCAGGCCAACTTGAATACAAGTTGACTAATATCAGAAATAGTCCTATACCTTTAATGTAATATGATCCATATGTACTTTGTCAATTCCATTTCCTTTGGTCAAGAGTGAGTTCTAGTTTGCCTAAATTTCTTTATTTCTGCACACTTTGGGTAATTTTTAACATACTCATCCATGTCTTTTGAATAGCCTGGCCACTGTGCTTGCAATTTTAAACTTCATGTATATTATCGTGCATATTAAAAACAGCTTTAAAATGCTTCTTTTCTCAGAGACTGTTGCGGTACTATGATATCTCCATTACATATAATTCCTTTTTCTATTGTTGTGTCTTGACTCTTTAGAAGACCTCTCAGTCATAGAGCAAATAATCCATGTAATTCTCTTTATTTTCTTCATAATTCTATTCAATAGTGGATCCTGCCTAGTTCCCAACTTACCCCGATTTAATGGTAATATGTCCATTTCTATCCAATTCAAAATCCTATCCTTACAATTTTCACTTGCCTCAACATTTTTACTCTCAAAATTTAACTGAGATAATGCATCCACATGTAGAATAGTATTTTTCTTTAATATATATGATGTCAAATTTGAATGCCATAAGCTTAATCACCCATCTTAATATCCTGGCAGATGTTTATTATAACTCTCTTTCTGGGGTTGAATATAAATTTCAAAGGCTTATGATCAGATTTTAATAGAAATTTCCTTCCCAGCAAAAAAATTTCTAGCTCTTTCCGTGCTCCCCACAATGACCAGTGCCTCCTTCTCAATATTCAAATAATTTTCCTCCACTCTATCTCTCAGTCTCTCTATTTCTTTTTATAAGGAGGTCTAAGTCTTAATTGATTCTCCTCATTTGAATCATCATGATATCTCTGTTCATGCTCATCCCCAGATTGTTTCTAGATGAAGACGTTACAGGGTGATCCTCCTGTGATAATCTTGTGGCTATAGCATTGTCACTGGCATCCATAATTAACATCATTTTTTTTCACTGGGTTGAAGATTTTAATGATTGGTCTGTTATGAGCGCCTTTTTTAATTTTTTGAAAGCAACCTCCTGTCTTTCTGTTCATTGAAACTCAGTATTCTTCTTCCTTATTTTGTTAAATTGATCCACAAGGTCACTATATTGCAGCAGATATCTGTTATAGAAATTAGTTAATCCTAAAAAGGACTCTAACTCTTTTTATTTCTGCTATCTCTGATATCTTATTAATGAGTTTATCATCTGGCGATATACTGTCTTTGGATATTTGATATCCTAGGTACAAAATTCTTTCATAATTAAACTCACATTTATCACGATTTTCATACCTGTGCTATTTAATTTTCTCAAAACTTGCTCTGTTTTACTTTTGAGCTGTTCTTTACCACAAGCACCAATGCCATCTTGATATACAATTATATTTTAAACCTGAAAAAACATTTTGATGTCTTTTGGAAATGTGACTTGACATTTTTAATTTGAACAACAGACAAGTTCATTTTAGTAATCCAATAGGAAATGTTCATTATGGTGACTTCTTGAAAATTGCTATCAATTTTATCTGATTATATTTAACTTAAGATCAACTTTTAAAATTATTTCAGACCACCAAACTCATTTATCATGCTGTTTCAAAGTTTGGCAACAGGAATGAATCCAAACAGATCTGGTGATTCACGCCCACCTTATAACCATGCACAAATTCTTAAATCTCCATTGGGCTTCTGTATCACCAAAATGGGTGAGGCCCAATAGCTAACATCCTGGCCAGCTTTTTCTAATATTCCTTGTTTCCACCATTTTGTTCAGCTTAGCAACCATCAAAGGGGAAGCATGTTAACTGGAACTTTTCAAAAAAAAAAATACATCAGTTAGCTGCTTTCTTTAAAAATGAATACTTGTCACATTTAATAAGCCAATATCTGGTTCTACAGACTTCATGGAATTTACCAGCTTTGATGTATCCACTCTTAATTCAAAATTCCCAAAAGACCGTTTTCTTTGATATTTTTCCACCATTATGATATATTTATTATCTCATATCTATTTTTTTGTCTCAAACATACATTCAAAATATCCTAAAACTTTGATGATTGACTCATCAAACTTTTCAACTGGAGTTATTTTCTTTAACTTTGGTTTTCATTCTTTTTCCTAAATTCCTCAGTATCAATGTAACATCTCTTCCAGAATCGACTCCTGCATGATTTGAGTTACTCCATTCAACTTCATCATTTCCCTACTTTTTATCCTGTGTTTTGATCTCAAATACCTTTTTTTTATTCCAATCCCATCCTGGATATGATGATAAACTATATCCGCGTCCTGGGTAAGATGATAAACTACGTCCAGCAGCAAGGCCTCCGATCAGGAGGTTTTGAGGAGTGTGGAACCACCTCTTAATTGCTGGTGTTCCCAGGTCCAACCTGGCCCAGGGTGGTAGCACCTGTTAGACACCCAAACTTGTGTAAAAATAGTTTTTAATGCCAGAAATACTTTGTAATAAAAAAAATTACCAGCAATAATTTTTGAAGGAAAAATTATTATCAGCAATACTTTAAAAAAAATACCAGCAATACAAACAGTTATACATTCTTTGAAAAAAATATGACCAGCTATAGATTTCTTCAAAGAAAAATATTCCCAGAAATAAATTTTTGAAGAAAAACATATTACCAGCAATAAAAATTTTGTCGGCATTAAATAACCCATTGAGGTTGATATGCCCAAACAAAACAAACAAACCAAACCATACTTTCAATCATCTAAAAATATTACTATATTTTCCACTTTTTTTTCATTTGTCAATGTAAATACTGTCTGAAATAATTCCTTTTTTACACTAAAAACACCATTTCCCAAAATTTTACACTTATTTTTTTTTCTTTTCATGTTCCTTAAAAATATCTGCATACAATAAAGTTTTTAGTAAAAAAAAGAAGATGGTCCATGCTTCCTTTGGAGGCATTAAATCTTTGAATCAATTCCAATTGTTTTAAGAACTCCACACATGCTTCCAGGTACACCTTATAAGCTTGAAGTCACTCTAGAATTTTACGCTTGTATGAGATGTCAAATATTCCTTCAGTCTTAGCAAAATTAGCTTGTCTTTGATAGACATTTGTTCCGAACACATACTTTCAAACACACAATATCTTGATGCTGCTCAGTCACTGTACATATTGCATAATAGTTTCATCTAGTCTTTGTCTTGAGAAATTTAGTTCTTTCTGCTATGACCAATTTTTTTTGCTTTTTTTTTTTTTTTTTTTTTTTTCATAAATTTGATTTTATGATGGCACTAATTTCTTTATACACTAAATCTTCTGACACTTTGGGATAGACCATGAGGGAGATTTTTTTTATGGCCTCACACCCCAGAGGCCAAAAACAAATCTGTAACTTTATTTTCTCCTCCACTAGTTTTCATGTTCTTTATTTTTTCAACACTTTCGAAAATTTGACACCTGTCAGGTTTCCAATAAATGAAAAAATCCATTGTGAAATTTTAGTAACATTGGCTTTTCCAGATTAACATCCTTCAGGTATTTATCCTATATATCTACAAAAGATAACAATTCAATGTTGTGGAGTCGATGCCATGATATGGTCTGGAGCCCTTCTAATTTTTATAATCAACGGTTTCTTTTATATTAGCTCTCCTTGGAGATATTCAATGTAATTGGCCCTGCTCGTCTCATCTACAGTCACTTTCTCACAGACGCGCCGTCGCCTCCCTCTGTCTGTTCTACAAATACTTTCATGGAAATTGCTCCAGGAGCTGCATTCGCTGGTTCCCAGACTTCATGAGTTCAAGCGCCCTACGAGGCTGGCATCCTGCTCTCACCCCTTCACTGTCGAAACTCCTAAATGTAGCCGTCTCTTCTACTCTAATAGCTTCATGTCTCGCACCTCTCGCCTGTGGAACTCCCTTCCCTATTCCTGTTTCCCTGTGAGCTATAATCTCCAGCTATTCAAGTGTAATGTCAATCGACATCTCCAGTTGCCTTAATCTATCTACTACCCTCATCCTTTCTTCTATCACTCCTATCTGATCTTCCTAAATTTCTGTAACCCCTTGCGTCCTAGTGGCTTCCCTGCCTTGCTTGGGGTGAAATGTTAAAAAAAAAAAAAAGTAGTAGTAGCAGTCTCTCTGGAGCTCAAAATGAGTTGTGTGAGTCAGTCGATGTCGGACATTAAAGTATGAGCCCCACGACTAGATTACTGCGTCATTAACTATTATTGCAAGTTCCTAACATTTTGTACATCGAACCTAATTTAGGACCGACTTAGTGAAATACAAGCCTCCACTGTGAAAATTACTCTACAACACTAATTTACATATCACTACACCCTTCATGAAAACCAAACACCACCTTTGATTTATCTTTTCTACCATTTTGTGGACAGTGGACAGGCAAGCTATTACAAGTCTGTCCTCACAATCAAAAACAGTAAGATGTAACATACCTGCTAACTCAGGTACAAACAGAATCATAATATACTTTATTAATATAGTCTTTTCAGGTATATTCATTTACATTGTAATTTTTACACATGCATATTTAAGTAGTTAATGGATTTTAATCTGACATTATCTATCTATTCAATAAATAAACAGCAAATTCTGTATGTCTGTCCATCCATCCATCTTGTCCTGGGTATGACAATAAACTATATCCACAAACTACGTCAAACAGCAATGCCTCTGATCAGGAGGTTTTGAGGAGCGTGGTGTTCCCAGGTCCACCCTGACCTGGGGTGCTAGCACCTGTTAGGGTCCCAACTATGGGTAAATAGTTAACCCCCAAACTGGGGTGAAAACACTATGAAAGTGTAAAAATAGGTTTTAATACCAGAAATATTTTGTAAAAAAAAAAAAAATTATTACCAGCAATACATTTTTGGCAAAAAAAAAAACCCCAGAAATACCTTGAAAAAATTTATTACCAGCGATACATATTTGAAAAAAATATTACCAGCGATACATATTTGAAAAAAATATTACCAGCGATACATATTTGAAGAAAAAAAAAATTACCAGAAATAGATTTTTGTAGGAAAAATATTACCAGAAATAGATTTTTTTGAAAGGAAAAATGTTACCAGAAATAGATTTTTGTAAAAAAAATATTACCAATGATAAAAATTTTGGCGGCATTAAATAACCCATTAAAGTTGATATGCCGTAAAACAAGCCAAACCAAATTAATATATACTGAGGTAGATAGATAGATACATATATAGGTAGATAGATAGATTGATAGATATAAATAGACTTAGATAGATAGATAGATAGATAGATAGATAGATAAAAAATATTACCATCAATAGAAATTTTGCTGGCATTAAATAACCCATTGAGGTTCATAAGCCTTAATACAAAACAAACCAAAAACCAAACCATCCATCTGTCCATGTGTCTGAAATGCCCCTAACTTGGGCCATACTTGCTCTACATAGATATTTTATAACTTTTTGGAATCAGGATGACCCCAGGATTGAAAAATTTGCCCTTCATTTAATGCTTGAACATCTAACATTCAAATTTTAAAATAACTGAAAAAAATTTGTGGTTTTAAATGTTTTAAATTTATATTGAATTTAAAGTAACACAAAAACTTTTTGTGAATTTAAAAAGTTTTGTTTTAAATTCAATTTAAAATATCTCTAAAATTTTGTGAATTGAGGAAATGAATTTTATTTCTTCAATATGCCAAGGAATCAGAGCTAAGTTGAGAGGTTTCGTGACATTAGGTTTTAAAGTTCCACAGAGTTCAAATCATTGAAGAACTCAATTTTGGGTCTGAATTGGAATTTCAACCCAAGTTGGTCTTTTTGGCCAAAATTGAACTTATAACCTGAATCAGAGTTAAAGTGAGAGGTTTCGTGACATTAGGTTTTAAAGTTCCACAGAGTTCAAATCATTGAAGAACTCAATTTTTTTAGAACCTGGTTGAATTGGAATTTCTTCAGGTGAATTGGACTTATAGCCTGAATCAGAGTTTGAGGTTTGAAATTCAAATTTGTGATTTGAAGGACTTCAAACTTAAATCAGAGTTAAAGTGAGGTTTTGAAATTCCACGTAGTTTTGTGATTTGAAGGACTTCATTTTCGGCCTGAATTGACATTAGCCTGAATCAGGTTTTAAAAATTCCACGTAGTTTTCAAGGACTCATTTGGAATAGCCTGAATCAGAGTTAAAGTGAGGTTTTGAAATTCCATTTCATTTTCGGTTGGACTTTATAAGTGCCTGAATCAGATTAAAGTGTGAGTTTTGAAATTCCACGTAGTTTGTGATTTGAAGGACTTCATTTTCGGCCTGAATTGGACTTATAGCCTGAATCAGAGTTAAAGTGATTTTGAAATTCCACGTTTTGTGATTTGAAGGGTTTTTTCGGCCTGAATTGGACTTATAGCCTGAATCAGAGTTAAAAGTTTTTGAAATTCCATGTAGTTTGTGATTTGAAGGACTTCATTTCGGCCTGAATTGGACTTATAGCCTGAATCAGAGTTAAAGTGAGGTTTTGAAATTCCACGTAGTTTGTGATTTGAAGAATCAGATTTTTGAAATTCGGCCTGAATTTCGGCCTTTTGGACTGCATGAATCAGAGTTTAAAGTTCCGCCTTTGAATTCAGAGTTTGTGATTTGAAGGACTTCATTTTCGGCCTTTGAAATTCCAATCAGAGTTTGTGAATTTGAAATTCCACTTTTGTGATTTGAAGCATTTTCTGAATTGGACTTATAGCCTGAATCAGAGTTAAAGTGAGGTTTTTTCCACGTAGTTTGAACTTCATTTTCGGCCTGAATTGGACTTATAGCCTGAATCAGAGTTAAAGTGAGGTTTTGAAATTCCACGTAGTTTGTGATTTGAAGGACTTCATTTTCGGCCTGAATTGGACTTATAGCCTGAATCAGAGTTAAAGTGAAAAATTCCAATTTTTGTGATTTGAAGGACTTCATTTTCGGCCTGAATTGGACTTATAGCCTGAATCAGAGTTAAAGTTTTTGAAATTCCACGTAGTTTGTGATTTGAAGGACTTCATTTTCACCTGAATTGGAATGAATCAGAGTTAAAGTGAGGTTTTGAAATTCCACGTAGTTTGTGATTTGAAGGACTTCATTTTCGGCCTGAATTGGACTTATAGCCTGAATCAGAGTTAAAGTGAGGTTTTGAAATTCCACGTAGTTTGTGATTTGAAGGACATCATTTTCGGCCTGAATTGGACTTTTAGCCTGATTCAGATTTAAAGTGAGGTTTTGAAATTCCACGTAGTTTGTGATTTGAAGGACTTCATTTTCGGCCTGAATTGGACTTACAGCCTGAATCAGAGTTAAAGTGAGGTTTTGAAATTCCACGTAGTTTGTGATTTGAAGGACTTCATTTTTCGGCCTGAATTGGACTTATAGCCTGAATCAAGTTAAAGTGAGGTTTTGAAATTCCACGTAGTTTGTGATTTGAAGGACTTTTTTCGGCCTGAATTGGACTTATAGCCTGAATCAGAGTTAAAGTGAGGTTTTGAAATTCCACGTAGTTTGTGATTTGAAGGACTTTTTTCGGCCTGAATTGGACTTATAGCCTGAATCAGAGTTAAAGTGAGGTTTTGAAATTCCACGTAGTTTGTGATTTGAAGGACTTCATTTTCGGCCTGAATTGGACTTATAGCCTGAATCAGAGTTAAAAATGAAGGTTTTGAAATTCCAATCGTAGTTTTTTGATTTGAAGGACTTCATTTTCGGCCTGAATTGGACTTATAGCCTGAATCAGAGTTAAAGTGAGGTTTTGAAATTCCACGTAGTTTGTGATTTGAAGGACTTCATTTTCGGCCTGAATTGGACTTATAGCCTGAATCAGAGTTAAAGTTTGAGGTTTTTGAAATTCCATTTTGGCCTGAATTGTTATAAACCTGAATCAGAGAAGGAACTTAAAATTCGTAGTTTGTGCCTTGAAGGACTTTTTTCGGCCTGAATTGGACAATCAGAGTAAGTGAGGTTTTGAAATTCCACGTAGTTTGTGATTTGAAGGACTTCATTTTTGGGCCTGAATTGGACTTATAGCCTGAATCAGAGTTAAAGTGAGGTTTTGAAATTCCAATTTGAAGGACTTCATTTTTTCGGCCTGAATTGGACTTATAGCCTGAATCAGAGTTAAAGTGAGGTTTTGAAATTCCACGTAGTTTGTGATTTGAAGGACTTCATTTTTCGGCCTGAATTGGACTTATAGCCTGAATCAGAGTTAAAGTGAGGTTTTGAAATTCCACGTAGTTTGTGATTTGAAGGACTTCATTTTCGGCCTGAATTGGACTTATAGCCTGAATCAGAGTTAAAGTGAGGTTTGAAATTTTTGTGAAATTCCGGCCTGAATTGGACTTATAGCCTTCAGAGTTAAAGAAGAACTTTTGTGATTTGAAGGACTTCATTTTCGGCCTGAATTGGACTTATAGCCTGAATCAGAGTTTTTGAAATGAGGTTTGAAATTCCACCCAAGGACTTCATTTTTCGGCCTGAATTGGACTTATAGCCTGAATCAGAGTTAAAAATTCCAGTGAGGTTTTGAAATTCCACGTAGTTTGTGATTTGAAGGACTTCATTTTCGGCCTGAATTGGACTTATAGCCTGAATCAGAGTTAAAGTGAGGTTTTGAAATTCCACGTAGTTTGTGATTTGAAGGACTTCATTTTCGGCCTGAATTGGACTTATAGCCTGAATCAGAGTTAAAGTGAGGTTTTGAAATTCCACGTAGTTTGTGATTTGAAGGACTTCATTTTCGGCCTGAATTGGACTTATAGCCTGAATCAGAGTTAAAGTGAAAATCCCACGTAGTTTGTGATTTGAAGGACTTCATTTTCGGCCTGAATTGGACTTATAGCCTGAATCAGAGTTAAAGTGAGGTTTTGAAATTCCACGTAGTTTGTGATTTGAAGGACTTCATTTTCGGCCTGAATTGGACTTATAGCCTGAATCAGAGTTAAAGTGAGGTTTTGAAATTCCACGTAGTTTGTGATTTGAAGGACTTCATTTTCAGGCCTGAATTGGACTTATAACCTGAATCAGAGTTAAAGTGAGGTTTTGAAATTCCACGTAGTTTGTGATTTGAAGGACTTCATTTTCGGCCTGAATTGGACTTATAGCCTGAATCAGAGTTAAAGTGAGGTTTTGAAATTCCACGTTTTGTGATTTGAAGGACTTCATTTTTTGGCCTGAATTGGACTTATAGCCTGAATCAGAGTTAAAAGTGAGGTTTTGAAATTCCACGTAGTTTGTGATTTGAAGGACTTCATTTTCGGCCTGAATTGGACTTATAGCCTGAATCAGAGTTAAAGTTTTTGAAATTCCACGTGATTTGAAGGACTTCATTTTCGGCCTGAATTGGACTTCCTGAATCAGTTAAAGTGAGGTTTTGAAATTCCACGTAGTTTGATTTGAAGGACTTCATTTTCGGCCTGAATTGGACTTATAGCCTGAATCAGAGTTAAAGTGAGGTTTTGAATTCCACGTAGTTTGTGATTTGAAGGACTTCATTTTCGGCCTGAATTGGACTTATAGCCTGAATCAGAGTTAAAGTGAGGTTTTGAAATTCCACGTAGTTTGTGATTTGAAGGACTTCATTTTCGGCCTGAATTGGACTTATAGCCTGAATCAGAGTTAAAGTGAGGTTTTGAAATTCCACGTAGTTTGTGATTTGAAGGACTTCATTTTCGGCCTGAATTGGACTTATAGCCTGAATCAGAGTTAAAACTGAGGTTTTGAAATTCCACGTAGTTTGTGATTTGAAGGACTTCATTTTTCGGCCTGAATTGGACTTATAGCCTGAATCAGAGTTAAAGTGAGGTTTTTTCCACGTAGTTTGTGATTTGAAGGACTTCATTTTCGGCCTGAATTGGACTTATAGCCTGAATCAGAGTTAAAATGAGGTTTTGAAATTCCACGTAGTTTGTGATTTGAAGGACTTCATTTTCGGCCTGGCCTGAATTGGAATCAGATAGCCTGAATCAGAGTTAAAGTGAAGTTTTGAAATTCCACGTAGTTTGTGATTTGAAGGACTTCATTTTCGGTTTGAATTGGACTTATAGCCTGAATCAGAGTTAAAGTGAGGTTTTGAAATTCCACGTAGTTTGTGATTTGAAGGACTTCATTTTTTGGCCTGAATTGGACTTATAGCCTGAATCAGAGTTAAAATGAGGTTTTGAAATTCCACGTAGTTTGTGATTTGAAGGACTTCATTTTCGGCCTGAATTGGACTTATAGCCTGAATCAGAGTTAAAGTGAGGTTTTGAAATTCCACGTAGTTTGTGATTTGAAGGACTTCATTTTCGGCCTGAATTGGACTTATAGCCTGAATCAGAGTTAAAGTGAAGTTTTGAAATTCCACGTAGTTTGTGATTTGAAGGACTTCGTTTTCGGCCTGAATTGGACTTATAGCCTGAATCATAGCTAGTGAGGTTTAGAAATTCCACGTAGTTTGTGATTTGAAGGACTTCATTTTTTGGCCTGAATTGGACTTATAGCCTGAATCAGAGTTAAAGTGAGGTTTTGAAATTCCATAGCCTGAATAGTTTGTGATTTGAAATTCCACACTTCATTTTCAATTTGAATTGGACTTATAGCCTGAATCAGAGCTAGTGAGGTTTTGAAATTCCACGTAGTTTGTGATTTGAAGGACTTCATTTTCGGCCTGAATTGGACTTATAGCCTGAATCAGAGTTAAAGTGAGGTTTTGAAATTCCACGTAGTTTGTGATTTGAAGGACTTCATTTTCGGCCTGAATTGGACTTATAGCCTGAATCAGAGTTAAAATGAGGTTTTGAAATTCCACGTAGTTTGTGATTTGAAGGACTTCATTTTCGGCCTGAATTGGACTTATAGCCTGAATCAGAGTTAAAGTGAGGTTTTGAAATTCCACGTAGTTTGTATTTGAAGGACTTCATTTTCGGCCTGAATTGGACTTATAGCCTGAATCAGAGTTAAAGTGAGGTTTTTGAAATTCCACGTAGTTTGTGATTTGAAGGACTTCATTTTCGGCCTGAATTGGACTTATAGCCTGAATCAGAGTTAAAGTGAAGTTTTGAAATTCCACGTAGTTTGTGATTTGAAGGACTTCATTTTCGGCCTGAATTGGACTTATAGCCTGAATCAGAGTTAAAGTGAGGTTTTGAAATTCCACGTAGTTTGTGATTTGAAGGACTTCATTTTCGGCCTGAATTGGACTTATAGCCTGAATCAGAGTTAAAGTGAGGTTTTGAAATTCCACGTAGTTTGTGATTTGAAGGACTTCATTTTTTGAAGGACGGCCTGAATTGGACTTATAGCCTGAATCAGAGTTAAAGTGAGGTTTTGAAATTCCACGTAGTTTGTGATTTGAAGGACTTCATTTTTTTCGGCCTGAATTGGACTTATAGCCTGAATCAGAGTTAAAGTGAGGTTTGAAATTCCACGTAGTTTGTGATTTGAAGGACTTCATTTTCGGCCTGAATTGGACTTATAGCCTGAATCAGAGTTAAAGTGAGGTTTTGAAATTCCACGTAGTTTGTGATTTGAAGGACTTCA
The DNA here is from genome assembly GCA_903632075.3 of Acanthosepion pharaonis. NCBI lineage: Eukaryota > Metazoa > Mollusca > Cephalopoda > Sepiida > Sepiidae > Acanthosepion > Acanthosepion pharaonis. The sequence continues at coordinate 438,528 of CAHIKZ030001894.1, read as the reverse complement.
TTTTCGGCCTGAATTGGACTTATAGCCTGAATCAGAGTTAAAGTGAGGTTTTGAAATTCCACGTAGTTTGTGATTTGAAGGACTTCATTTTCATTGGACTTATATAGCCTGAATCAGAGTTAAAGTGAGGTTTTGAAATTCCACGTAGTTTGTGATTTGAAGGACTTCATTTTCGGCCTGAATTGGACTTATAGCCTGAATCAGAGTTAAAGTGAGGTTTTTGGCCACGTAGTTTGTGATTTGAAGGACTTCATTTTCTGGCCTGAATTGGACTTATAGCCTGAATCAGAGTTAAAGTTTTTATAAATTCCACGTAGTTTGTGATATGAAGGACTTCATTTTCGGCCTGAATTGGACTTATAGCCTGAATCAGAGTTAAAGTGAGGTTTTGAAATTCCACGTAGTTTGTGATTTGAAGGACTTCATTTTCGGCCTGAATTGGACTTATAGCCTGAATCAGAGTTAAAGTGAGGTTTTGAAATTCCACGTAGTTTGTGATTTGAAGGACTTCATTTTCGGCCTGAATTGGACTTATAGCCTGAATCAGAGTTAAAGTGAGGTTTTGAAATTCCACGTAGTTTGTGATTTGAAGGACTTCATTTTCGGCCTGAATTGGACTTATAGCCTGAATCAGAGTTAAAGTGAGGTTTTGAAATTCCACGTAGTTTGTGATTTGAAGGACTTTTTTCGGCCTGAATTGGACTTATAGCCTGAATCAGAGTTAAAGTGAGGTTTTGAAATTCCACGTAGTTTGTTGATTTGAAGGACTTCATTTTCAGGCCTGAATTGGACTTATAGCCTGAATCAGAGTTAAAGTGAGGTTTTGAAATTCCACGTAGTTTGTGATTTGAAGGACTTCATTTTTTGGCCTGAATTGGACTTATAGCCTGAATCAGAGTTAAAGTGAGGTTTTGAAATTCCACGTAGTTTGTGATTTGAAGGACTTCATTTTCGGCCTGAATTGGACTTATAGCCTGAATCAGAGTTAAAGTGAGGTTTTGAAATTCCACGTAGTTTGTGATTTGAAGGACTTCATTTTCGGCCTGAATTGGACTTATAGCCTGAATCAGAGTTAAAAGTGAGGTTTTGAAATTCCACGTAGTTTGTGATTTGGGACTTCATTTTCGGCCTGAATTGGACTTATAGCCTGAATCAGAGTTAAAATGAGGTTTTTTGAAATTCCACAGTGAAGACTTCATTTTTCGGCCTGAATTGGACTTATAGCCTGAATCAGAGTTAAAGTGAGGTTTTGAAATTCCACGTAGTTTGTGATTTGAAGGACTTCATTTTTTGCCTGAATTGGACTTATAGCCTGAATCAGAGTTAAAGTGAGGTTTTGAAATTCCACGTAGTTTGTGATTTGAAGGACTTCATTTTCGGCCTGAATTGGACTTATAGCCTGAATCAGAGTTAAAGTGAGGTTTTGAAATTCCACGTAGTTTGTGATTTGAAGGACTTCATTTTCGGCCTGAATTGGACTTATAGCCTGAATCAGAGTTAAAGTGAGGTTTTGAAATTCCACGTAGTTTGTGATTTGAAGGACTTCATTTTTCGGCCTGAATTGGACTTATAGCCTGAATCAGAGTTAAAGTGAGGTTTTGAAATTCCATTAGTTTTTTGATTTGAAGGACTTCATTTTCGGCCTGAATTGGACTTATAGCCTGAATCAGAGTTAAAGTGAGGTTTTGAAATTCCACGTAGTTTGTGATTTGAAGGACTTCATTTTCGGCCTGAATTGGACTTATAGCCTGAATCAGAGTTAAAGTGAGGTTTTGAAATTCCACGTGTTTGTGATTTGAAGGACTTCATTTTCGGCCTGAATTGGACTTATAGCCTGAATCAGAGTTAAAGTGAGGTTTTGAAATTCCACGTAGTTTGTGATTTGAAGGACTTCATTTTCGGCCTGAATTGGACTTATAACCTGAATCAGAGTTAAAGTGAGGTTCCACGTTTTGTGAAATTCCACGGCCTGAAGTTTGAATGATTTGAAGGTTTGTGACTTCATTTTCGGCCTGAATTGGACTTATAGCCTGAATCAGAGTTAAAGTGAGGTTTTGAAATTCCACTTAGTTTGTGATTTGAAGGACTTCATTTTCGGCCTGAATTGGACTTATAGCCTGAATCAGAGTTAAAGTGAGGTTTTGAAATTCCACGTAGTTTGTGATTTGAAGGACTTCATTTTCGGCCTGAATTGGACTTATAGCCTGAATCAGAGTTAAAGGAGGTTTTGAAATTCCACGTAGTTTTTTGAAGGACTTCATTTTCAAATTGGACTTATAGACCTGAATCAGAGTTAAAAGTGAGAGTTTGAAATTCCACATTTGGTTTGAAAGTTTTCGGCCTGAATTGGACTTATAGCCTGAATCAGAGTTAATTTTGAAATTGAATTTTGTGATTTCAAGGACTTCAATTTTCGGTCTTTTTGAATCAAATTGAACTTTTGAAATTCCAACGTAGTTTGTGAATTGAAGACTTCATTTTCGGCCTGAATTGACTTATAGCCTGAATCAGAGTTAAAGAGTTTTTGAAATTTCAGTTTGTCATTGAAGAACTCAATTTTATAGCCTGAATCAGAGTTAAAGTGAGGTTTTGAAATTCCACGTAGTTTGTGAATTTGAAGGACTTTTTTCGGCCAAATTGAACTTATAACCTGAATCAGAGTTAAAGTGAGTTTTGAAATTCCACGTAGTTTGTGATTTGAAGGTTTTGAATTGGAATAGCCTTCCAGAGTTAAAGTGAGTTTTGAAATTCCAAAGTTTGTGATTTGAAGGACTCAATTTTGAATTGGACTTATAGCCTGAATCAGATTTAAAATGAGGTTTTGATTTCAACCCAAGTTGGTCTTTTTTTGAAATTCACCAAAATTTTGGCCTAGTTTGTTACTTATAACCTGAATTAGAGTTAAAAAAGTGAGGTTTTGAAATGACATTAGGTTTTGAAGGACTCCACAGTTCAAATCATTTATAGCCTGAATCAGATTTTGAGGTTTGAATTCCACGAATTTCAACCCAAGGACTTCTTTTCGGCCTGAATTGAACTTATAACAGAGTGAATCAGAGCTAAGTTGAGAAGGACTTCATTTTCGACATTAGGTTTAAAGTTCCACAGAGTTCAAATCATTGAAGAACCTCAATTTTGGGTTAAAGTGAATTTTGAATTTCAACGTAGTTTGGTCTTTTTTTCGGCCTGAATTGGACTTATAGCCTGAATCAGAGTTAAAGTGAGGTTTTGTTTTTAGTTTGTGATTTGAAGGACTTTAAATTTCCACCTTGAATTCATAGCCTCAATGAGGAAAGTGAATTTTGGGTCTGTAGTTTGGAATTTGAACCCAAGTTGGTCTTTTTTGGCCAAAATTGGACTTATAACCTGAATCAGAGTTAAATGAGTTGAGAGGTTTCGTAGATTTGAAAGGACTTCATTTTCGGCCTGAATTGGACTAGGTTTTTTTAAATTCCACAGTTTGTGATTCATTGAAGAACTCAATTTTATAGGTCAGAGAAAGTGGGTTTTCAAATTCCATGTAGTTTGTTTTGAAGGTCTTTTTCGGCCAAAATGGAACTTATAACCTGAATCAGAGTTAAAGTGAGGTTTTTGAAGTTCCATGGAATGAATTGAGGAATTGAAAGTTATTTCTTCAAAATTATCATTGCTGTTTTCTAAGCTGGACCAGAGGTCCTTTTAGTTTTGGGCTGGAGACCCAATTAGTCCTCTGTAGGAGCTAACTTAAAAGTCCATTCGGAGTGCAAGTTTTAAGCTAGTTTAAAATAAATTGTTGGTACATTTGAATCTTATGATGGTTTAAATGTTTCTGTTTTCTGAAATGTGTCATTCTTAATGAGTTTGCTATATTTATTTTATATTCTATAATGACAAAATTGTTTAAAAATCAAACAATTTAACTGCTTCTAAATATTTAAATGTAATGTTTTTATCAGACTATCATGGTTCATATCTTGTTTGAAAATTTGGTGTGTATATATATATATATATATATATATATATATATAAAGAAAGAACAGTAAGATATATAATCCGGTGTTCTTATAGATATTTTATTTATAAAATAAAAAAATAAAAAATTTTACTTAAAAAATATTTAAATATAAAATTTTTAAAAAATCGTAATATAAATATACTTGATATAGAAAAATAATTTTACTGACTGTAGGTAACTCTAATACATTTACTTCTAATTAAATGAAATATAGTCTATAAAAACTAATAATGAAAATATCTTAAAGTTGTAATTAAAATTGTAGTACATTAAAATGAATTCTAACCTAAACTTCTTTTAAATTGTAATTAAATAAAGTTTACTAAATCAGAGAAATGAAAATTTTACTTTAGTAATATTTAAATATAAAATTTTTAAAAATCGTAATATCTTTGATGTGATAATAATTCTACAAACTGTAAGGGATTCTAATTACATTTAATTGTTCTTGAAAGAAATATAGTATATATTAAAAATTAAAAGTAAAAATATCTCAAATCATAGTTAAATAAAAAGTATTCTTACCTAAACACCCCCCCAAAAAATCTCTAAATATACAAAGGAAAAAAATGCCATAAGAATTTTAGTCGTTAACAATATAATTTTTTTAAAAAATCCAGACGACACGCTTTTAACGGATGTTAGATTTCATTGAAAAATACATCCCTACACCACTACCAAAACATAGCAATAACTGATACATTAAAATATAGACATATTGAACACCCAGACACCCCTTGTCTAGCAAAATAGATTTATCTGTAACCTTGGAAACATGAATTTTGTTTTAGCTGTGTATTTAAAACCCAGTAATTTTAAAAGTTACTCCAAAATTCGCTTGAGGATGAAATGGAACTAATGTCTTTAAATTAATTGCAAAATTAAATTCGGGGCTTTTAGCTTCCATTTTTGAAACATGGTTAGAACTGTGTAGCGAAAAAAAAATATTTTAAATCAATTAATTTATAATATATATATATATATATATATATATATATATATAGCGGATCAGTCCAAAATATCTATACTGTTGTCATATTTGGGTCTTAGCTGCCCAAGCCTTATATATCTATATATATTTGATAGAGTCCAAAAATGTCTCTGAGTCCTTGTAGATGACAAATTAATCTCCACCCTCCAACCTATCTTCTGCAGGTGGGATGTGGCAAGACTTTCATTGCACTATTGCTACTTCCACAAAAAGTGTTTGGACAAACTACAATCTCTGGTCCCGCCAATTTAACCCTTCACAGCAAGGACACACCATACCACTTACTTATTAGCAAACCACCCACATTCGTATTCCACTCTCACAGTGAATTCCCACATACTACTGCTCAGTGGAATTGACCCCAAATAGGATGTTTACCTGAACACTGTAATCTTAACCTGTTCAAGTTAGGGTTAACTATTATCTTCCATTCTTATCTGCACAAATTGCCTCTTAACGCAACATTGTACCTTGAGTTAACACTGGGCATTGTAAAGGGTGGACCTTACTGTATAATGATTGATGATGAAAATAGCAAATGTAAAAACTTCCGTACAGATGCCAACCACTCATCATATAAATATATATGGATATCATGAAAATATACTCAACTTTCTAGCTCTTCATATAAGTATTATGGAAATGTGTTAGTATTACAGTGAAAGAAGGATCAGATATGAATTTAGGATAATAGTGAAGGGACGATCAGATGTGTGGTTTGAATAATAGTGAAGAGAGGATCAGATGTGCAGTTTGAATAATACTGAAGAGAGGATCAGATGTGCAGTTTGGATAATAGTGAAGGAAGGATCAGATGTGCAGTTTGGATAATAGTGAAGGAAGGATCAGATGTGCAGTTTGAATAATACTGAAGAGAGGATCAGATGTGCAGTTTGGATAATAGTGAAGAGAGGATCAGATGTGCAGTTTGGATAATAGTGAAGGAAGGATCAGATGTGCAGTTTGGATAATAGTGAAGGAAGGATCAGATGTGCAGTTTACCAATACTGAAGAGAGGATCAGATGTGCAGTTTGGATAATACTTTGTTTCAGAAAATCAGATGTGCAGTTTGGATAATAGTGAAGGAAGGATCAGATATATTCTTTTTGGATAATAGTGAAGGAAGGATCAGATGTTTAGTTTGGATAATAGTGAAGGAAGGATCAGATGTGCAGTTTGAATAATACTGAAGAGAGGATCAGATGTACAGTTTGGATAATACTGAAGAGAGGATCAGATGTGCAGTTTGGATAATAGTGAAGGAAGGATCAGATGTGCAAAAGTGGATAATAGTGAAGGAAGGATCAGATGTGCAGTTTGATAATAGTGAAGGAAGGATCAGATGTCAGTTTGGATAATAGTGAAGGAAGGATCAGATGTGCAGTTTGGATAACAGGGAAGGGAGGATCAGATGTAGTTTGAATAATACTGAAGAGAGGGATCAGATGTGCAAGAATGGATAATACTGAAGATAGGATCAGATGTCTTCTTTTGGATAATAGTGAAGGAAGGATCAGATGTGCAGTTTGGATAATAGTGAAGGAAGGATCAGATGTGCAGTTTGGATAACAGGGAAGGGAGGATCAGATGTGCATTTGGATAATAGTGGAGAGATATCAGATATGCAGTTTGGATAATCGAAGGAAGGATCAGATGTGCAGTTTGGATAATAGTGAAGAAGGATCAGATGTGCAGTTTGGATAATAGTGAAGAGAAGATCAGATGTGCAGTTTGGATAACAGGGAAGGGAGGATCAGATGTGCAGTTTGGATAATAGTGAAGGAAGGATCAGATGTGCAGTTTGAATAATACTGAAGAGAGGATCAGATGTGCAGTTTGGATAATACTGAAGAGAGGATCAGATGTGCAGTTTGAATAATACTGAAGAGAGGATCAGATGTGCAGTTTGGATAATAGTGAAGAGAGGATCAGATGTGCAGTTTGGATAATAGTGAAGGAAGGATCAGATGTGCAGTTTGGATAATAAAAGGAAGGATCAGATGTGAGTTTGAATAATACTGAAGAGAGGGATCAGATGTGCAGTTTGGATAATACTGAAGAGAGTGATCAGATGTGCAGTTTGGATAATAGTGAAGGAAGGATCAGATATGCAGTTTGGATAATAGTGAAGGAAGGATCAATGTGCAGTTTGGATAATAAGTGAAGGAAGGATCAGATGTGCAGTTTGAATAATACTGAAGAGAGGATCAGATGTGCAATTTGGATAATACTGAAGAAAGGATCAGATGTGCAGTTTGGATAATAGTGAAGGAAGGATCAGATAAACGTTTTTAAATAATAGTGAAGGAAGGATCAGATGTGCAGTTTGGATAATAGTGAAGGAAGGATCAGATGTGCAGTTTGGATAATAGTGAAGGAAGGATCAGATGTGCAGTTTGGATAATAGTGAAGGAAGGATCAGATGTGCAGTTTGAATAATACTGAAGAGAGGATCAGATGTGCAGTTTGGATAATACTGAAGAGAGGATCAGATGTGCAGTTTGGATAATAGTGAAGGAAGGATCAGATGTGCAGTTTGGATAATAGTGAAGGAAGGATCAGATGTGCAGTTTGGATAATAGTGAAGGAAGGATCAGATGTGCAGTTTGGATAACAGGGAAGGGAGGATCAGATGTGCAGTTTGGATAATAGTGGAGAGAGGATCAGATATGCAGTTTGGATAATCGGGAAGGAAGGATCAGATGTGCAGTTTGGATAATAGTGAAGAGAGGATCAGATGTGCAGTTTGGATAATAGTGAAGAGAAGATCAGATGTGCAGTTTGGATAACAGGGAAGGGAGGATCAGATGTGCAGTTTGGATAATAGTGGAGAGAGGATCAGATATGGACTTAGGATAATAGTTAGGAAAATGTTAGATTATGAGTTAAAGTAATAGTAAAGGGGGCATTTGATCTAGAGTTAGGATAATACTTTGAAAAGTTCTGCAGGAGTGCTACTTTTTCAGCTTTCAAATGATGATGAGCCAGTTGTGTAAAGAACATAAATATTGTAGAATTATATATAAATGTTGCTGTTGTTGTTATTGGTATATTTTTATATAAGCTGTCCTATTATCAGTATTATATAAATACTAGTAAGTGAAAACTAGTTGAAGTACCCATCTCTGCTAGATAAGTTGTCAAGTGTAAAATTGCAGTTGATTATTATTTAAATCTCTTCCCCACATTTAATGTTTATTAACAGTTCATGATGGTGATGAGTTTCAAATAAACTATAATTCAATAAATATTGAATAATTTGTATCCATGATGTCATATTGGGGTCCAAATCCCCATTTTGGTCTCCTGCATGTACGAGCTTAATCCCTGGCCTATAGGTTGCATTTTTCAGACAGTATAAAAATAAAATGTACAGATTAAAAAGAGCATGTTACAAGTTTTTCTTTGTTTTTTTTTTTTTATCGAGAGGAAGATTGAGATAGTGGGGAGAGAGGGAGAGAGAGTCTGTGTGTTTTGATGCATTGTGACCCCATCTCTTTTTAGTATTGTTTAAAATGTTTGAACAGAAGACGAGGACCTGGCAGTCAGGCTGAGGGTGGGTGAGATAACAGTTTATAGGTTATGTTGAAGGTTTTTTCAGGATGAGACATTGTATTCATTGTATTCTACTGTTTGGTTCAGAAAGAATGAAAGTAAAACAGTGAAGAAAGAATGAAAGAAAGAAATAAAGAAAGAAATTCAATGAACAAAAAAAAGAAAAACAGTGAAGAAAGAATGAGGGAAAGAAAGAAATAAAAACAATGAAAGTGAAAAAGAAAAACAGTGAAGAAAGAATGAAAGAAAAACAGGTGAAGAAATAATGAAACTGAGAAAGAAAGAAAAAAAAAACTTAGTTGAAAAAAAATCCAAAAAGAAGAAAGAAAAAAAAAAAAAAAAAGCAGAAGAAAGAAAAAGAAAGAAAAAAAGAAAAAAAGAAGAAAGAACGAGAAAAGAAAAAAGAAAAAGCTGAAAAAGAACGAGAAAAAAAAAAGAAAAAAAGAAAGAATCAGAAAAAAAAAAAGAAAAAGCTGAAGAAAGAAACGAGAGAAAGAAAAAAAAAAAAGCTGAAGAAAAGAACAGAGAAAGAAAAAAAAAAAAACTGAAGAAAGAAACAAAAAAAGAAAAAAAAAAAAAAAAAAGAAAGAAAGAGAAAAGAAAAAAAGAAAAAAAAAAGAACGAGAGAAAAAGAAAAAAAAAAGAAAAACTGAAGAAAAGAACGAGAAAAGAAAAAAAAGAAAAGCTGAAGAAAAGAAAAGAAAGAAAAAAAAGAAAAGCTGAAGAAAGAACGAAAAAAGAAAAAGAAAAGCTGAAGAAAAAAACGAGAAAAAAAAAAAAAAAAGCTGAAAGAACGAAGAAAAAAAAAGAAAAAAAGAAAGAAAAAAGAGAAAGAAAAAAAGAAAAGCTGAAGAAAGAACGAGAGAAAGAAAAAAAGAAAAACTGAAGAAAGAACGAGAGAAAGAAAAAAAAAAAACTGAAGAAAGAACGAGAGAAAGAAAAAAAGAAAAACTGAAGAAAGAACGAGAGAAAGAAAAAAAGAAAAGCTGAAGAAAGAATGAAACAAAGGAAGAAGGAAAGAAAAAAAGAAAAGCAGTGAAAGCCAAAAACAGTGAAGAAAGAATGAAAGAAAGAAAGAAAAACAATGAACATGAAAAACAAAAACAGTGAAGAAAAAATGAGGGAAAGAAAGAAATAAAAACAGTGAAAGTGAAAAAGAAAAACAGTATGAAAAAACATTGAGGGAAAATAACGTAAATAAAGAGAAAAACAGTTAAAATGAAAATGAAACAGTGAAAAAAGAATGAAGGGAAGAAAAAGAAAGAAAAAACAATGATGAAAGAATTGAAGGAGAGAAAAAAGAAAAAGAAAAACAGTGAAGGAAAGAAGAAAAAAAAACAGTGAAAATGAATAAGAGAATCAGTGAAAAAATAAAGGAGAGAAAAAGAAAAAAAAACGGTGAAAAAAAATGAAGGTGAGAAAAAAGAAAGAAAGAAAAAATGAAAAAGAAAAAAGTAAAGAATGAAGGAGAAAAAAGAAAAGTCAGTGAAAGAGAAAGAAAGAAGAAAAAGAATGGCAACAAAAACAGAAAAAACAGTGGAAAAGAAAATTGAAAAATTGAAGAAAGAAAATAAAGAAACAAAAACAATGCAAAGGAAGAAAGAAAAAGTTAAGAAAGAAAAACTGAAAAAGGAAAAATATAATGAATGTAAGAATAAAGAACAAAAAAATAAAAACAGGGAAAAAGAAAGTAAATGGAAAGAAAGAAAGAAAGAAAGAAAGAAAGAAAGAAAGAAAGAAAGAAAAACAGAAAGTGCTAAAGGAAGCAGTAAAAAATGAAAAAAAAAGCAGTAGTAAAAAATAAAAAAAGAAAGAAAGAAAGAAGGTATGAGTAAGTGTGGGAGAAAAACGATTATTGTTACAGTGATGAGTGTGTGGGTCAACAAATAGGTTAAAGCCATTCTGACACTGAGAGGTGACACAGGTGCTTGGTAGGGAGGGGAGAATATAAAGAGTAATAAGGGTGGGAAGGAAGAAAAGAGAGAAAAAGGAAGCCAAAATGTTGAAGAAAGCAAAAGGAAAGAAAGAGATAAATTAATTAAAATAGAACTGAAGTAAAAGTAATTGATGTGGCCTGAAGAGGGTCAGAAGAAAAATGAAGAAATTAAGAATAAAAGAAATTTTTTTTTTCCCTTACAAAAGAAAACAAAAGAAAAATCATAGGAAAAAATAAAAAGAAAGAAAGAAAGAGAAAAAGACAGGAAGTTAAAGAAAGAAAAGTAAAAATATAGGAAAGTCCAAAGGAAAAAAAGAAGAGAAAGAAAAAAATGAAAGAGAAAAAGAATATTTAAATGGAAAAAACAGAAAAGAAAAAAATTAGAAAAATTAGGAAGGAAGGAACTAAAAAATTAAAAAACTCTTCCAAATTCCATGAAATAAGTCAAACAGTTTTTTTTTTTCATTACTATGTTTTCTCCAGCTAACCTCCCGTCCCAGTTTGCTTATTGTCGACTTAATGAAAGGTAAGCTGTTTTCTTGTCTCCCTGGCACAGAGAGATTCGGTCATTGGTCCAGGACGATCATTGAGACACGTGGGTCACAGTATGGCGGGTGTGGGTGCTGAAAGTGCAACATAGTCATGTGACTGTCGGCGTGGATGGAGAAATATTTTTGTAATTATTTAAAAGGATGCTTTTTTCAGATTTTCCTTTTTTCACAAACACAATGAATAAACTGCCATAATACAAGCTGATGTGGAAAGCGAGCCAATTGTTTGGATTGTTAATTCATGCTAATGCCACTGGGAAGAGGCATGAAACAAAATTTCCCTGTAAACATATGTTACATTATTGTTGACGCAACTTAATATTCAGATCATAGCATGTATACATTCGAGTGTGTTCATCATATCCATGTCCTTTACAATCTGTATCTATCAACATCTTCATATCTATCTGTTTATATCTATCAGCCTGCTCATATCTATCTGTTTATATCTATCAGCCTGCTCATATCTATCTGTTTATATCTATCAGCCTGTTCATATCTATCTGTTTATATCTATCAGCCTGCTGATATCTATCTGTTCATATCTATCAGCCTGTTCATACCTATCTGTTCATATCTATCAGCCTGTTCATATCTATCTATCAGCCTGTTCATTATTTATATTATTTACATTAGTCTGTTCCACAAAGCATTATTTACATTTTTCAAACTGCTGTCTTCATATTTATTACCATATTCATGATGTTTTGGCCGTTGTATGCTCCAGCCTTCTTCAGGTGATTGGAATTCCAAACTGAACCTTTTATTTTGTCCACCAAAATTTTCAACAAATACACTTCGGAATGGAATCAGACATATATCAACAGGATGAAAGCTTAGCAATGGGCTCACCATTATCACCAGCAATGACAAACATATACATGGGATACTTCAAAGAAATGGCATTAGAATCCATATCACTAGAGCCAACCCTATGGCTGAGATATGAGATGATAGTTAATATTGACCTCTTCCTAATGATACCAAAGAAATCTTTTTAACCAAAAACCATGTGAATGCAATAAGATCATCAATACAGTTCACAAAGGAGAGGGAAAAATGAAAACATACTAGCATTCCTGGATGTACTAATATGTCGAACAGAGCACGTGTTCAAGACATCTGTATACAGCAAGTCAACATTCATCAGACAATACCTCAACTTCAATTCCCACCACCCATAAAGTGTAAAGAAAGGGATCGTCCACTGCTCACAACATCAAGCAAAAATCATAAGTGTTAACCCAGAGACATGTATCAGTACCCTACAATGTAACAACTACCTTGGGTACATGGCAGTAACTCCAAACACTCAAAAAACAACTTCAATCTGCCTACACTATGTAAAGGAATTATCGGAAAAAATACAAAAGATCTGTGGTTCGTATAACATCAGGACAACCTTCAAAATGGTTTGACAATTCGCAGACACCCCTCCCAAGTAAGATGTCATCCACCATAAGGAATCATGACTAAGGACAGTGTGTTTATCCTGTTCATTTGGGAGGTAATTTTTGTAAAAGTAATAACATGAGGGGAAATAGAATAATCAGTGTTATAGTAATTTACCCACATGCATGGATTATCCCAGTTATAAATAGGAGCAGGTACTGCCTTTTTTGGGGGGGGTGAAGTTTCCAGCAGTCAACTCTGACAGTTGGACTGAACATTCTTGCTGTAACACTCTCATTTGTATATGTTTGTATTACTGTTTCTGTTCATATGTTTGTTTAGCTCAATTCCTCTCTTGTATTTTTATTTCTGGCCCTAACAAGGCCACAACAATCAGACATAGCTAACTACATATGGAAGGAAAAAGGAAATCACCACCACTTGTGGAATGAGGTTGAAATAATAGATAGAAAACATCATTGAAAAATATGAAAACTCAAGGAGTCAGCACATATTAGGCCACAAAAATCTCCTAAGCCGGCCAAGCATATAAATGAATACCCAGTGGATGAAATAAAGGGTTCAGTTTAAAATTTCAGTCACCTGAAGAAGGACAGAAAATGTTATGAATATGGCAATAAAGATGATGACAACAGTCCAAACAATGTAAATAATTACAATACCTCATCTCAGATATATGGATTAGATGGTCAACTAAAAGAGTTTGTCTGGCTACAAATGATTATATACTTATAGTTTGAATTTGATCCTCACTGGGTTTTAACATTCGGCCTTGTTTTTTGCAAAAATCATAAGCGAAATCACTATATGACAGATACAGCCTGTTCATATAAATTATATGTTCATATCTATCATATTTATCTGTTCATATCTATCTAGCTATTATTTGTTTTATTCTTTAATCCACTGTGTACGCTGCCACTGCCAATGAAAAATTAAGACATGTGTCCTCCAAATTTATTGTTAACTGCCAGAGATGATTAGTAGTTAAGATGATACATCTGTCATTACAATTGTTTTCCAAAAATGGAAATTGCTTATGACTCAACAGAGCAAGTGCAAGTGTATCATGCTCCCGCCCCAAATCTCTGATACGCACCCCACCACTCTACTATATCTCAATTTTCATAATGTCATATTCATATAAAATACATTTTCATTGTAACCTAATTATGTACAATAATGGATTATATGCAATATAAAAACAATTCAACTAAAAAAAAATGAAAATTTGGTAAGTATTATAACTTAATCATGAAATAATGTCAAATCTCTTGAATTGATTATAAAGTTTCAATTTTTATTTAATTTTTTTAAATATAAATTAACAATGGTGTTGATATGTCACTAAAATTTAAAAACCAAACCAAACATAAAATACACATTTTATTGTAAATCTTAATTATTTACAATAATGGATCATATGCAATATAGGTGAACAATTCAACTAGAAAAATTGAAAATAAATACAATGTATCTTATTATTTTTTAGAGGCATAATCATAATAGATTAAATGCCATCTTAAATAAATTAACAATTTTTTTTTTTATTTGATTGAAAATTTTAACAACTTGAAATTGTTCTTGTTTTTAAGATGAATAATTCTAACACTTTCAAAATTATTGATGAAAAAAATAGTAAATTTTATATATGGATGTTAAAATTGTGTGTGTGTGTTGTGCAAAATAGTGCAAGAGTGTCATTAACCCCCTATATATATTTAATGATATATACCTCTCCCCAATCTAATATCTCAATTTTCATAAGGTTGCATTCATATAAAATACAAATTTTATTGTAACCTAATTATGTACAATAATGGATCATATACAATATAGGTGAACAATTCAACTTGAAAAAGTGAAAATAAATACAATGTATGTAAATACAAATTAGAGACATGTCATAATAGATCTTTCCATCTTAAATAAATCAACTTGAGATTTTTCTCATTAAAAAGTTAACACAAAAATAAACAGTGAATTTTATACAGAATCTTTTTCAAGACTTAGCATGAGCAAAACAAATTCACAGATTTGGACAAAGAGACTCCAGAATGACACCAAAATCTGCAAAAACTTTTCATCCTTTATTAATTAGTTGTGCTTACTTTAATTTGTAATGTATATAAATGTAATATTTAATAGCAAATGTTTGATAAGACAGCATTGACCCCAAAATTTTCTTTACTGGGGCCCCAATTTTCAGTTCCCTCAAGTCAGAGGGTTTAGGGTATATATATATACAATATATGCTATATATATATATAGGTGTAACAATAAAAAAATATCCTTTTGTTAGATTAAGCTTTGAACGTTTGTATCTTAGAAATGATTAAAGATATCTTAATGGAATTCTCCAAGGTTTTTATAACACTAGTGGACTGCACTTTGAGTAATAAGAATGTATTTAGCTCTAATTTGAAATGATGATCCTCCTTCTTGTTGTGACTCCCTGATCCAGTATTCCTCTCTACTGTTCCCTCTTTTTTAAACTTATTCACCATTCTCTTCATGGTTCTTGAATGGACTTTGAAGATGGAAGCCAGAGTATTAATGTTGGTACCATTACTGAAAGCCTGAATGATCTTTTTCCTCTCACCATTGCTCAGTTGGGAAGACAGTGGATCTAACACAAATCGATTTTAACCTGCTCCTTTCTTGCTGAATAACTCAAAGGGTTTTTCAATGATTCTTATGAGAAATGGTGTGAAGATGGCTAAACCAACTGTTTATATAATTTTCTATTTTTTCCAAACCTTTCTTTTTATTTTATCTCTCTCTCTCTTTCTTTTTATTGTGCTGAAGACAAATTAATTTTGAATGAATTTTCCAATTTACCCTTTTATTCCCTTCTACAGTGGCCTAAAAAATATTTTAGCCAGGAGATCTAAACTACATTGAATTTCAAAATTCAATGTTTAAAACATATCTTCACTTTAAGTTTCTTTTTTAAGTCTTTACACAATGATTTTCAAAACAATATTGCAGTGTTTTTATCTATTTTTGTAAGTTCTGGGTATGATGATAAACTACATCTGGCAAAAATGCTTCAGATTGACAAATTGATTGGTGTTTTTTTTGAGTGTGGAACCACCTCTTTATTGGTGTTTATTATATTGCATTAAAATATCTCCCAATATAGAGTCATTATTATATGGGCAAATTGTATCCAATTTAAAAAAAAAAAAAAATAAAAAAAGTAAAAAAAATTTTTAGCCAGGAGAAATAAACTACATTGAATTTCAAAATTTAATTACATACTCCCAAATCAACATAAATAAACAGTATTTGGAACTAGTATGGAGTAGGTCCTCCATTTGCTAGTTTCAATGCTTGTATTCGATTTTTCATGGATTTGATCAAGTTATGAACAATCATCTGATCCATATTTTTCCACTCCTTTAGGGATTTTTTTAAGGGTTGCCATTAACATGATTTTTGTTGCATACCTGCAAAATTTTTAGTCAATGTGCTCCCAAACATGCTCTATTGGATTCATATCAGGACTTTGAGCTACACATGACAGTGACAGTGATTTGATTCCTTGCGATTCCTTCCAGGCTTTTTTACTTTATGCATCATGGGCACTCCATCTTCTTGAAAAAATGTAAACATTCTTGTCAATCTGATTGGTTTCAAATAGTGGGAATAGTTCTTTCTCTAATATTTGACAGTATTTTTTTTATTCAACTGCTCGTCAAAAAGAATCAGCTCAGATTTCCCTCCAAACCAGACAGTGCCCCACACCATTACTCCAATCCTTCCATGTTTCATGGTTGCCTTCAGACATTCAAGGTTTCAAGTCTCATTCTGATTTCTCCAAATATAAACCTGTCTCAAATTCGAATATTGGCAGAATTTACTTTCATCTGACCAAATTACAGACTGCCAAAATTCATAATCTTTTGCTCTTTAATTCTCTCACCCAGTTCATATACGCCTGTTCCTGTTAACCTCTGAAATCAAGGGCTTCTTTCTTGCAACTCTTCTTTGATAGCCTAGCTCTTTCAAAGTCTTTCTCACCGCATATGGCAACATTTCCATGCTGTTGGCGACATTTTTGATGCTCTGACAACGGTTTCTGATGACTTCCTCTTTCAGTGCCCTTTTCGTTTGCTCAAACACGATGCTTGGTCTTCCTGAACGTTGTTCCACATGACAATGGCCTTCTTCATTAAATTTCTTGACAATATTATTAACCGTTTGATGATTAACCTGGAAAAACCTAGCAATTTCTCTATTTGACTTGCCACACTGATGCCATCCTATTATTTGCCCCTCATTGAAATTCCAAAATTTCCTTTACTTCCATGAACTTTCATTGCAAAATATATAAGTCAACTATCATTCATAGATTAGAGTAGCTTGATACTAACACATTATTGTCTGAAAAAAAAAAAAGAAATGCTCTTACACAAGACAAAATTGCTTTAATCAAGGGTGGCTAAAAACTTATCATAGCCCACTGTATTTTAGTTTAAATGTGAAAAAATTTATTGCTATCAGGAATACAAAATGTCCTGACATTATTTTTGTCTTTTTTGGACTATCTTAAACTTCCTATTTTTGAAAGTAAATTACTTTGTGTTAATTTTTTGCCTATTCCCAATAATATTTTTCCAAAAACCCTCTGTCAAGAAAATTCATTATTTTATCTTAAAATTGAGTAAAACATTGGCATTCAATCAAAACTGTATACTAATTTGTTAAATATTTCTGTCAATATAAAATTAAAAATATTACAAAATTTTAATTAATATCTGTTTATTTTTATTTATGTCCTTTTTTTTCCAGAACAACAAGCTTTTCTGGCTATTTAAAATTTTTTTTTTTTCCAACCAAAACCATTTTATTTCAAAGAATCAATCAAAACTTATATAATTTTTTAAAAAAAGTTTGAAAACCTGTCTGTTTATTTAAAAAAAACATCTCTAAAATTTTTTATTGTTTTAAAAAATAATGAATTTTTCCAATCTACTTTTTTAAAACCTCTTTATTTTCTATTCAGGACTTTTGTTTATATTTAAATAAAAAAATATTTTAATTAATTTATTTTTATTTTAATTGCATTTATTTAATTTATATTTATTTATTGTTTTAATTAAAACAGTTTACAAATTATTAAATTTATTCAGGGTATATTTGAAGTTTGTATTTTTGCATCTGAAAAATAAAAATGGCAACAAAAAATTTTAAAAAAAATTTTTTCCAAAAATAATTTGTTAATGTTAAAAATCAAAATTTATTTTATTTTCCATTTTTTTCCAACCTTCCCATTTATTTTTTTCTGTCCTCTTTTCATTTTTGTTTGGAAATGTGGATGTGCATGTTTTCATTTCAAATTTCAGGATAAGAATTGGTGAAATGAGTTCTTTTCCATCCAAGTTTATTACATTCAAAAAAAATTTGAAATATACCCTTGGAAAATCTATTCATTTTTTTCTTTTATAAACTCAGTATATAGGTTAAATAAATCAGAGCAGACTGGGCTTCTAAAAAATGTTTGGTAAAACCAAGGCTAGAAGAAGAACAACTCTTAATTTTGTTTTCAATTTATTCTCAAACCCTGGCTCCGAATTTACTATACAGTCATCAATAATGGATTTAAATCACAATGATTTAATCTTAAAAATATTTGAATTTTGACTTTTTTAAATTATTATTAATATTGGGAATTTGTTTATTTTTTTAATTTTTTCATTTATTTTGATTTTTCTATATATCAAGTGCATGCTGGAAATCTTTTAAAAATGAAGAAAAAAAAAAAATGTGAATCAGAAGGGATTATGAAAATTGGACAAAAAATGAAAAAAAAAAAATTTGGAGAAAATGGAAAAAAAAAAAACTTTTTAAATAACATTTTCTGAGAGATGTTGAAATTTCTGGGTTGGGTAATGAGATAAATTAAAAAAAATTTTTTACTTTTTTTTACAGATTGTATGGCAAAATGGACAGGGGATTTAAAAACAATAAAAATAAAAATCATTTTTTGAGTAAATGAATAGCAGAAAAGGTTTTATGACAGATAACAAAAAGACAAAATTTAATAAGAGCTGGAACAAAGGACAGGAAATAATAGAAAAATTTGTAAATGCCAATACACCTAAAACAATATGAAATTTGATGAATATTTAGAACCCACTTTCCAAGTTTAAAATTTATTATCTTCACTTTAAGTTTCTTTTTTTAAGTTTTTTACACAATTTTTTTAAAACAATATTGCAGTGTTTTTATCTATTTTTGTAAGTTCTTTTATGATGAAAAACTAATTCTTTTTAGTAAATATTTTGATTTTAAAGGTTTTTTTAAAATTGGAACCAAATCTTTTTTATTGGTGTTCCCAAAAGTTCATCCCATTATCCCACAGAGTCCCAGCTAAATAAAATAGTTTTTTTTACCTCCAAAAAAAAAAAAAAAAAAAACTATGAAAAACAATAAAATACATTTATTTAGTAAAAAATACCAATAAAATACATTTTTATAATTTAAAATATGTACATAATAAAAATTCATTTTAAAATATTTAAAATAATACAAAAAAAAAATAACATGAAATAACTTTCATGACATTTTGCATATTGATCCATCCAATTTTTTAAATCAAACAAAATTCCAAAATATTTGAAATTTGCATAACAAACTAAAAAAACAAAATAAATTATAAAAATTATATTTATGTCCCAAATATATATATATATATCAGGTGCGATTGATAAATTGTCATCTAAATTATGCAAAAATGAAAAAAATACTGATATCTCATTTTAACAGATATATTTATCAAAATTACACAAAAATATCTTGAAACACTAAAGAATAAATTTATTCAATAAAATCACCATTGGCTTCAACCATGGCCTCCAGACAACTTCAGAAATCTCCTGCAACTCTTCTGGACAGTCTCTTTGTTTAAGTTGGTGAATGCTGCCATAATCCTTGCCTTCAGTTCATCTTTGGTTGTTACAAGGAAGTTTTTGTTGGTCCCTTGCTCAACTGTTACCCACACATAATAATCAAAAAAAAAATTTGGGGAGTTAGGTGGCTAGATGTGATGTAGTCACAGAAATTGTCTGACAAAGATGACTGAGTTCTTGATGTTGTGTGGTATGGTGCAGAATCCTGTTGCCAGACATAGGGTCTTCCAGCAGCCACCCTCTTGACCCAGGGCAGCACTACCTCCTCAAGACAAGTGAGGTAATTTTCATGTTGAATCTGAGGCTCTGTGGGAAGATGAATGGAGGTCATAACGTTGCAATCAGTAGTGATCACTCCAAACATTAAAAACTCATCTAACTCTTTCTTTTTTTTTCCTTTGCATTGTCCTCAGATTTAACACCCAAACACTCTGAAATGTTCATTTGGAGCTTCCAGCACAAATGCCAAGCAACACAGCAAGACGTTTCCAAATTTCTGGTGGATGAATTACATCATGGCATTATTTTTTTCACAGATGACCCAACTTTTTTGTTCAAAACTGACCCTACTATGTGCAGTCAACAAAATCAAAAAAACAATCAATGTACATGTGTGAAATAAAAAAATAAAAAATCATTTTTTTCAATTTAATATTATATTCTGTATATTTATAAATATTGAGTATCATCTACCATGTATTCAATTGTGAAAGCAGAATAACATATTTTTATTAAATCAAATTTTCTGAAAAATTAGGTTTTGGCATTAAATGACCCATTTTTTAAATTGATATTTTCAATTAAACAGACAAACCAATGAATCAATATTACTTTTACTAAAATTGTGTCCACATATAAATTTTGTATATACACAAAAGGGGGTTCATCTACCATCTATTCAACTGTGAAAGCAGAATAATATTAATTCAAAGCTCCCAATAAAATTAAATTTCAGCATTAAATGACCCATAAAGAACTTATGCCATTAAACAATCCATAAATATATTTTTTTTTATTATTTTGATAAAAAAAAAATTTGAAAAAAAAATAAAAAAAAAAAAATTCTATATAAATTACCCAGATCAATATAATCCTGATGAAGGCTAGAGGGCATTTATTGCTGAAATGTTGTCTTTACAACAAAGATGATGACAATAGTCCAAATGTAAATAGCATGAATAAGCATAATTCAATGTTTTTTTTAGGTTACAATTAATTTAGATTTTTTACATACAAAATAACCCTGTCATTTTTTATATGTTCTATGCTAATTCAGTGTTGATGGCAGTCAGAGAAATGGTAATTTTCCTAGAAAAAAGTAGCAAAAAAAGTGGGAAGAAAAGGACTAATCATCATTTGTAAGAAAATAGGGCAATCTTTTTTTCATGCCAGCAAAAAATGGTGTATCAAAGGACAAAACATTCCCTTGACACCAATATTATTTTAACTACCTTTTCTCCTCAGCAATGTTTATTGTTTTAAAAAACAATGATTAGAATTGGAATAAAACCTAAACTTATTGTTATACTACCTATTCTATGGTAATGGACACTCCCATAGACAATAAGAAGTAGTAGCAGTTGCCAGTGCAGCTCAATGGTGTTTAGCGCGTCAGACGATATCGGACATTGAAGTACCAACCATCACAACTAGATTGCTGCATCAACTCTTATTTTCAAGTTCCTAACGTTTTGTACGTCGAACCTAATTTAGGACGACTTCTTGAAATACAAGCCTCCACTGTGAAAACTACTCCACAACACTTATGAAAGTTAATTTATACATTTTCTTTGTTCTTGAGAATTGACAACAAAAATAATAAGCACTATTTATAAGACTGTTTATTTACACTATTTATTATATTGTTTATTGGAATGGTTAGCAAAACATCAGCTAATTTCCAATTGATTCAAGCTTTATAAAATGGTGAATAATAAGGATTTTCTAATACTTAGTTCACAGATTTTAATAATTTAGTAAATGTTTATAAATTTATGAATAACGAATTGTTTTCAAATTTATTTCTTTATATATAGTGAATGAAAAATATTGCATTAAATCAGTTCTAATACAATTATATTAATTTTTAGAATGTTGTAAATATGAAATTATTCTTGTAAATAAACAATCTAATAAACAAATAATGTTTAATATTTTTGTGGCAAATTCTCAAGAACGAAAACTGTATAAAGTCACTTTCATCATATGAAACATTTAGAGCTACCTTTTCAAAATTAAGTCATAAGTTAGAAAACCTAGTGTTCATAATGAGCATTGTTGTCATCTGATATTTCACATTACTTTATTTGCACAATTAATTAATTATATTGTTTATTAGAATGATTAACAAAACATTGACAAATTGCCAATTGATTTAAACTTTATAAAATGGTAAATAACAATTTCCTTATAGTTGGTTCACATATTTTAATAATTTAGTAAATGTTTATAAATTTATGAATAAAAAATTGTTTTATATTTATTTCTTTATAAATTGGTACGTAATAAATATTGCATTGCATTAGTTTTAATTTTATTAGTTTTTAGAATGTTATAAATGATATGTCCCGGAAAGGGATATATTTGTTTGAAGTAGCAAAGTGGTTGTTGACTACTGTAACCAGGTAGGACAAGCTAGCAGGTAACCATAATGGACTGGTCCTCGTCGTAATGGTAGGCAATAGACGTAGGCAATAGGCAAAGACAATAGGTGTAGTCCATGTACATCCACATCAGTCTGTATTTATGACTGACACCAGCCAATCATATTACTGTGAGGGGGAACCCAGGTGTATGCATATTCATTACATCAATAAATATAAAGTTATTCTTGTAAATAATATTTTTGTTGTAAATTCTCAGGAACAAAAAAAATGCATAAATTCACTTTCATCATATATTTAGGTTTTATTACAATTGTAATTATCATCTTTTAAAAACAATAAACATTACTGAGCAGTGAAAATATTTAAAATAATAGCAGAGTCAGGGGAAAACTCATTTTTTTTTTTTTTGCTAGTGCAAAAGTTAAAGATTGCCAAAGCTAGGAACAACTCAAGAAGCAATCTAGAAATATCAGATGTCAAAATTGAACATGTACAGAAATTTAAATATCTGGGAAGTGTTTTTTAACAGAGGATGGAAAGTGTGACACGGAAATCTGAAGCACATTGGAATGGCAAAAAGATGCCAGCCAAAAGCTAAGCAAAGTATTAAGAAACAGGAAAATTCCATTAGAAACAAAGAAATGAGTGCTGAACTGCTACATAATATCAGTCCTCTTATATGGCAGTGAATAGGAAACCAGAGGCAACAGATGATGAGGTTTTAAACAAACTGATGCTGAGATTACTCTTGATGGAATATGTGAGTAACAAAAAAGATTTAAAGAAAACATATACTTAGAATCAGAAAATTGAAATTTCTAGGACACGTGAGGAAAGAAGGCTTAGAAAATTTGACACTCACATGACATTGAAGGTAAGCAGAACAGAGAAAAACAGCAAGAAGCTTTCCTAATGAGCTTGTCTATGGCAGAACAGAGTGAGACGACAGTAAAAAGACAAACATTGCTACAAAGCATAGGAAGTTGTGGGGAGCTATGATCCCCTACGTCCTGAAGGGACACGGCACATAGAAAAAGACTACACAATAATCAATCGTAGGCTTTTTTTTAAATAAAGGTTATACTACGAAAATTAGCAGTATTAGTAACTAATAGCAATGATAATAAAGTCTCACTACAATGATAATTAGCAATGATAATAATAGTCTCGGTACTTCACTGAGTGAAATAATAAGAGATTCAAAAAAGAGGGAGAAGGCCAATGTTGGTACAAGGCTATATTCTTCAAGCAAGCACTCAATGAGAAAGTAACTTAAATGGCTTTTTACTTGTTGGAAACGAACACACTGAAAAACACACTTCATCAAACCCATACGAATTACTCCGATTCGACAAAAACGTCATAATAGTTGTAGTGATAACAAAAAAGAAAAAATGCTTATAAATTTAAATAACGAATTAGTAAAAATACATTCATGGCAACAGTTGTTACCCACCCATTCCCTCCTGTGAGAAAAGAATCATGGGTAATCGATTTCTCTTGGAGGAAGGGTGGATTTTAAAAATGGCCGCGCGCATTGCGCCCATGTGCTTTTTCTCTGGATGTCTATATTTGAACTCGTTCTTTTTAATGACGCTCTCAGTCACACATCTTTTAAATGTAAATGCCTATATATATTTTTTAAAATCATTTGAGCGTATTAGGGGATTTAAAAAACGGACGAAATTATTTTGTTACTTCGAATTTCTATGTCATGAAAATAAAAAACCGTATAAAAAATAAAACAAAAACTTTTAAACTCTAGAAGGGGAAGAAACTATGCCAGACCCATTTGCGACAGCCATTTATTTATTTATCGAATTTTTCAACAATTTCTTATCGATTCGTATAAAACTATAAGAAAAGGTCATTCCATCATTGTTAAACTAAAAAGTCTCGTGACTATTCTCGTAATTAGGTTGTGCACACGTTTCCTAAACGTTTCTCTCTCAAACAATTTAAAAATATTTTTTATCTTTAATGGTGGTCATAGCACTGAGAGAAAAAAAAAATAGAAATGACTTACTAGAACTTGACTGTCCAAAGTAAAAAAAAAAACAAAAACAAAAAAAAAACGAAATAAACTTGATTATAAATTTTAGAAAAATTGGCATATTTATGATGGAAGGGTGCTTTACTAGTATCGGACATAGAGTAGAAACTGTGGACCTAGGAATTAACACTGTAGGTGACTGTCAGTAACACGACTCAAGCGATTTTCAGACGTGAAAATGACAATTACAAATTAGCAATGCAATGTTGAATCCCGTGTCCTATCTATCTATCTATCATGTTTTTTAACTTTTTTTAAATATTTTTCTCGTTTCTGTAATGTCACACAAATTTTAGCACGGGCCACGTTACTTGTACCAAATTATTTTTAAATAAAGAAAAAGTACTTACTTAAGGTCACTACAATTTAATGAATTATTGTAAAAAATGAGCTGCTGTAGATTCATTTTTTTTTTTTTTAGTTAGACCTTCTTCAATCCATATTTATTAGAATCGAAAAAAATAATGTTTTTATCGATCCTGATCATAATATAAATAAAATTGATCCATACATTACAGAGTTATTTGGACTTTATTGTTATTTACAGATGTCAAGTTTGAAACTATGGTACGTTGATATCTGTTTTTTTTTTAAATTTAAGAGAAGACCTTATGGATAAAGTTTTTCTTCTGTGCATAAATTACGTATTTAAAAAAATAAATTTGTAATCAATCAGCAACACATTTTTTCTGGAGTTCTTTTTTAAACTATAAAATTACCGGTTTTCGAATTCTTTTCGGTTGACATTTACAGACTGTTGTCAAAATAGCATGTTTATTATTATTATTATTGATGTGAGACGACACAAAAGAAGAAACAAGTTTCGTAATGATTGAACCTGTAGCGGTTCGACACGTGTTCGTTGGTGTTACTACAGTTAAGCCACTAACCCCAACCAACTCTTAGGGTAAGAAACGAAAAAGGAAAAAAAAAACTTTAAATCAACTTTTCATCCTTTTGTTTTAAAAAATATGAAGAAAAGAAAGTTTACCGGGTTTCATGTTCTAACAATAGGCAAATAAATACATTTTGAAATCGGTCTCAAATTTTTACCATTTTTTATTTGACATGAAATATAACTTAACTACTTAGCTAGCTAGACATTTTAAATCATTTAATTAACTATGGCTGTTGTTCATTGGTTTTCGGAAATAATTTGTATCTAAATCTGTTCATAAACATATTTTTTCATTCTGTTCATTCATTATGTATCTATCTATCTATCTATCTATCTATCTATCTGTCTGTTCTTATCTCTCTTAGTTTTTTTTTTTCACATTCTGACATCATCTGTCAGTCATAATTTAACGAGCTGTTCTTACAAACCCTTTTTTACTAGTATAAAATTATTGATCCAAACTCATGATATAAAGTTTTTATAATGAGCTCAGGTTCAAAATAGATTTTTTACGTGTTTTTTTCCAGCATCTTTCTTGTTCTAGTAAAATATTAATCAAATCATCTAGTTTTCTCTCCCCGTCCTTCGTTTTCTCACACACATTGTTAAGTTAAATTAATTTCATTTCATTTCAAGTGTTTACCGATAATTATTTATTTTGCGTTCTGTCCTCACAGGAACCTCGAAATTTTCAACCTTCACCTCTTTGTCTCTCTTCTTACCTCTGGGAAACAAGGTTGTTTCGTCGTAGGAGTGCTTAATTAAAAAAAAGTTAACAGTAAACTCCGAAATAGCAGAATTAAGGCATCAAGTGAAATCTTTAAGTGAAAATTGGAGCGAAATATTTCCTATCGTTACCCTATCTCACCCATAAAAATAATTATGTAATTTTTTAAAATATTCAGGACATTGAAATGCAAAGGGGGCAAACGGGGCGGTAAACCGCGCCTAACCAACGTAACGATTTTCTTCAGTAAATTTAATAAAAATGGATGGCAGAACATGGCTTATAACAAAAAGCCAAAATTTACTAAGAGCTATAACGGACAGGAAGTAGTGGAGAGCTGTGATCGCCCACCTCCTGAAGGAACACGGCACATAGAAAAAGATGATCTCGTGAGAATGAACATTAAAAAAAAAAAAGAAAGAAAAGTTGATGTCATGCACCGCCTCCTTTTCGTTTGTACTAGAGACTAGAGAGAGAATGATATCACGTGTAACTAAAAAAGGTTTTACAAGCTTTTCTCTCCTCCCGACCCAAACAGTTTTTTTCTTTTTTTACTTTAAAGGGTCACTGTTTCCTACGACATGAACCTTTTTTTTTTTTAAATTAGTCATCACTAACTAAACTAAAAAAAAACGTAAGATTATCTTTTGGATTGTTGGAATCCAGTGATGGTCGAATGTGTATTGTGTAGTGTAGTAAATTAAACTTACCAATATGACTAAAAAAAAAAAAGAAGGTACTATGGTTTGTTGTTAGAAATAGTTTATAGTTGGTGTACTGTAGTCATCAACACAGCTAGACAAGTTCTCCCACGGACGGAAGCAGTGAAAGAATACATGATGTTAGCCTGACCGAGATTTTTACAGATTCATCCCCGCCTCCTCAAACTTTTTTGTATAAATTACACTACAGTACCTCGTCGTGTCAGTGCAAGGGGCATTTTTTTTTTTTTAATACTGAACCTTATTTCAAGAATGATTTCGAAATGTTTCCAATAGGATTTTTAACATCGTTTCAAACGATTTCTGCATACCAAATAATGATTTACTTCCCTTATATTCGCCTTAAATGTTTTAACCTAGCCTCATATTCCGAGTTCTTGTAAAGTTATGCTTATGCATAGGAAATAAAAAAAAAACAAAAAAAAACACCCAAAATGTATATTTTATTTATTTTTAAAATTTCTGTAAGCAAAAACTGAAATTTAATTTAATTTTCACGATTTTTTTTTTTTTTTCATGGGAAGATTTTTTTAAATTTTAATTTTCGGCCAGTAAGTTCATCAGAGGGTAAGGTGTGTGTGTGGGGGGGTCTTGTTTAAAAATGTTTGAAACATTTTCTCCTCTATATTTATAATTACTTTAGGAAGGGAGGAAATAATTCTTGTCTTTTGGCTTTTTTGTACCTTAAATTTAAAAAAATGTATTTGTCGTTTTATAGCTGAAGAAAACGATTTATACATAAGAAACACCGAGTGATCGAAAAATAACACTTTGTTTAAGTTCACCTAAAAAATACTTTAAAAGGGGAATGTAAGGGAGGTAAATCAATGATTGGTATGCAAACCTCATTTGAAACTCTAAACTCAACGATACCTGAATAATACAGAAAAGGACCTGGGTAACAAAAGGAAATGAATCCCTAACTACAATATAGAAAAATTAATGACAGTATTACTAAAAATCCTCTGTATTTGAACTCATAAAATGACATTTATATTTTTGTGGGAAGAGAGGTTCTTGACAACAACAACAAAATAAATAAATAGTCGGGAGCCGGTATTTTAATTGGAGTAAAAGAGAAAAATTGTTTGATCACGTGGTCACCTTACCGTAATTAGTGCTGAAAACAAACCGAATGGACACAATTTTGAAAACTAAGTTTTTATTTCATTTTATTATTTTTTTAACTTAAGTAATTTGAAAAAAAAAAGTAACCATTTAGTGAGTAGTTTTGTTATTTTTTTCTTGTTGAAGTTCTTTCTGATCGAGTTTTCTAGATGAACACGTGTCATTATCATAAAATAAAAAAGGTGTCCATCCATTCTTTTCGCTTGGCATAAAAACACAATGACTAGTTTGTTTTAAAAAAGGTTTTTTTTAAGTCTTACGACAAAATTCGTCAATTTTTCTTCATTTGGTTATTTAAACAATTTTTTTATTTTAAAGTTTAACCATAAAAAGCAACATATACCAAATTCTAATCAACAACCGGTGTCCATTTAAAAACCACTTAGTTAAAAAAAAACAAAAAAAACATCTACAATCCATCCGTATCCCATCGGGTGAGAATTCCACTCGAACAGCTTCTTCACGTGAACCACTGCCCTGTGAAACTGACTCCCAAGTGGATGCTTCCCTGATCACTACAATCTTAATCTGTTCAAGGCTAAAGTTTAACTGTTATTTTCCATTCCTATACACACAAAATTAGCATCCGAAAACATAATCTTCTACCTAGAGTGGTCCCCGGGCCTTGTAACTAAAGGGTGTAAACCTCGCTGTAAAAAAAAAAAAAAAATCGAAACACGCATGTGGCCGCCATGCAGCAAAAATGGTGGTTTATGAAATATGTCAAAAAAAAAAAACTTTATTTCTTAAATCGGAATCCTAAAGTTATTTCTTTATTAAGCATTCTATTTTTTAATTTTTATAAAGAATAAAAAATGTTTCATTTAAACATCAAGTCTTTATTTGTCTAGTTAAAAAATTCATTTAATAATTTTTTATTTTCGTTTGATAAATTTTATTTATTTATTTTAATAAATGAACATCAGATTCCACTTCTGTATTTGTTTAAATAATTCTCTTGAATGTAAAAGAAAAAAAAAAAAGTATCTTTTTAGTTTTATTTTTTTTTACATTAATATTTTTTCTTTATTCTGAACATAGTCATTTTTTTAATTTTTAAATATCGAATTCTTTTCTTTATAAGCTTTGAGATAGTTATTCTTAATTACAAAAAAAGTAGTGGTTTTTAAATTGATTTTTTGTCTACCCAGGACATCTGTATGTATTGATTTGAATCACGTAAAAAAAAAGAAATAAAATACCTCCACATTTTTTTATGTTTTTAAAAACTTTTTTTTAATATTCCAATTAAAAGTTTTATTTTTTAATCTTATTTAAATTTAGAAATGAAAGCACGTTCTTCCATTTCTAAATTTTATTTTTATTACAATACAGCATTTATTCTTCAAAATGTTTAATCAACTTTTTTTTAAAGATTAAAACATTAATAAACTGGAAAAGTTTGTTTTTTCTCCAAAAAACTAAGTAAAAAGTACTATTGTGTAAGTAAGGGACACCTTGCATAGGTAATTCGTATCTTTCTTTTCATGTCGAAAAATAACCTACTTTCTAATTAATAAAAATGATTGAATTCGAAATACCTGTTTTATTAACCAACATAAAACCTTTTGTACGCTTCACAAATTATATTTATAATAACACCTACTAATGACTAAAAAAAAGAAAAGACAGAAAAGAGAAAGAAAAAAAACAATAAAAAAAAAACATTGATTTTTGTCTTCGTAAAAAAACTGACATTTTTTTTGCAATGAACACCGGGTTTGGATTAGGGTTAGGGGTCCCGGGTAAGTTATTTTAACTTGTATATTTTTGAAATACTTAATGTTTTTAAATTAAAAAAATGCTATTTTTTATTTTTGTAAGGTATAATAAAATAATGTCTGGAATACTTTTTAATGCAATTTAAAATTTTGTTTTAATTTAAAATTTAAAAGGTTATATTTTTTTTTAGCATAAAGCTAATAAAAATGAACTTTATAAAATTCGGAAAATAATTACAGCAGATTGTTTTATTATTATTAATCAGCGTGATATGATGACATCATTGGGGTTAATTTAATTATGATTACACCATTTTTTTTTATGTCGTCTGCTTAGTTGCGTTTTTTTTTTTTTCTCTCCCTCATCATTTTTTTTTTTTTTTTTGTGGGGAGGGGATCTAATATTTTTGAGGGTAGGAGATCCAGTGTTTTTATCTTTTAATATTGTAACACACCCTTCAATATTTTTTGACATTTTGTAAAAACAATTTTTTACAGTTTTGTGAAGTAGTTTAGAAAAAGTAAAATGAAATAAAAATAAACACACTTATAAAATCTTTGTTTGTAAAACATACACCTGAAGAAATTAATAAAAAGCTGAAAAAAAAAACATACCGATCAAAAGATCGTGTTAAAAAAAAACAACAAAAATGAGGATTAATGTTTAAAAAAAATATTGTTGAACAATTGTCCTGTCTTACTCTTAGGAATAAAGTAGGATTTATTAAAGAAATTAAAAGTAAATTAAATATAGCCAAAAAATAACTTTTTTTTCCTCTGTTTTACGGTGAGCTTGATTCAAATGTCTCCTACACTCAAAATTAATACACAGTTGATTAGCCATTAATGTTTAACACAACAACAAATGTAACAAGAAGGGAAATAATATAATCAAGGTAGTAACCTTCTACATTACCAAATAGAAAAAATTTGGAAGGAAACTCCCATCAGTACAAGGCAAAGCAATAACACTAACAGTGAACTTGAGATTTATGCATTTTTTACGGCTTATCAACCCTTTTGTAGGTTATTTAAAGGCAAACATGTTTTACTAAAATTATTCTTACAATTTAAAATAATTTTAGATTGTAAGAATCATTTTTTTTTTTTGCAACTGAATACTTGAATATTGTATTGACAATTTTTTTTGAAAATAACATTAATTTTTCCAGATACAAGTATTACTATTTAACCCATACCTGGGGGGAGTTGGATTTATACCTTACCCAAGGGTGTTTGTGTGTAATTGAACGTAATGAACCCAATTTGAATTCAGCTCTCCAATTTCTCATTCTGATCCACTATCCATTATGCCACCAGTTAAATTTAAAAGTTTAATTTTCTGAAAAAATTTTAAGAAAAAGATTTTATAAATTTTAACCAACAGTAATGCTAAGTGTTTGGTCAGTGGATGCCAGCTGTTTCCTGTATGTCAGTCAGTTATATGCCATGCATGATACATGCTTAGGTGATAATATATCTTTTGATGCATAACTGACAAGGCAGATTTTTTTTCCCATAGTAGGTTGCCATTTCTTTCTGCAGTAGACCAGTTGACATCCAAGGCTATATATATATATATATATATATATCAAATTATAAAATATTAAATACTTTAGCTACTTGAGTTTCTCATTTCTGATCAGGAACCGTCAATCAAGATTAAATTTTTATAATTTAAAAGGCACTCATAACTTCCAAGTTAAAATATATAATACATATTTAAATAAAGTTACAATATATAATACATATTTAAATATATAATAAATACATTAACTATGCAATAAATCAGTCACTTATGTGCCATGTGTGATACACGCTTAGGCAATCATGTATCTTTCGATACATGACTGACAAGGTAGATTTTTTTCCCGCAATAGGTTGCCATTTCTTTCTGCAGTAGACCAGTTGCCATCCGAGGCTATAGAATATGGTCTGTCCTGCTATTTACCCATAGCTGGTGGGGAGAAGAAGAGGATTCATACCTTTCCCAAGGGTATTAGCATGTAAGCGAATGTAATGGATTTGACTGGAATTCAAACTCGGCTCTCCGATTCCTCAATCCAAGCTGCTATGCATTACTCTACTGTGCCTCCTGTATGGAAAAGGTTAATTTCAACACTACTATTAAAATCAATGAAGAATTTCAAACAATCAAAGCTTTTACAAGGTTTACAAAAAGGGTTTACTTAGATGAATGAAGTATTTAACTTCATGCTATTGGTTAAAGACCAAAGCCAGATTAAGTTCATCTAAGCACACACCAACCAGTGGTGTTTCCCTTTATATTGCTCTGATAACAAGTTGATCTAAAGTTACCGTTTTTAATGTAACAGGTGTTCATAGAGTTAAAATATCTACTACTTTATGTTGTAAATATAAAAGAACTCATTATTTCACACAATTCACATAATACCAGATATTAATCTATTAATGCCCACAGTCCTAAAAATAGAAGTGGGGGGTGGCATTAATGGGTCATAGGAAGAAATCTATAAATAATGTACATTTTTAGAAATCTATAATTGAAATGGGAATTTTTTTTAATAATCTACAGTTAATGCCAAATTTTAGAAACCAATTTTTTTTTTAATCAATTCACCCCCAAGCAAAGTAATAATTCCACTAAGACATTAAAAGGGACTGGCAACCAAATCCTAAAACTTTTAGTTTAATTTTTATAATTAATACAGGATTTTAATTCTAAATTTTATAATTAATAGTTTTTTTTTTTTATTAACATATAATGCCAGAATTTTAGAAACTTATAATTGATAGCTTATTTTTATTTTTATAATAAAGACAGGATTTTTATTTTTATTTCATAATTAATGCTGTTTTATATTTTATTAGCCTATTAATGCAAGATTTTTTTAAAATCTATGATTGATGCCAGACTTTTATTTCAATTTTTATAATTATTACTGTTTTTTTATAATTGAATTTTTATTTTTATAATTAATGCCGGATTTCTATTTTAATTTCCTATAAATAATACTGGATTTTTATTTTAATTTTCTATAATTAATACTGGATTCTTATTTTAATTTCTATAATTAATACCAGATATTTATTTTAATTTCCTATAAATAATACTGGATTTTTATTTTAATTTTCTATAATTAATACTGGATTTTATTTTAATTTCTAAATTATAAATAAAATGAGACATTTTTAAGTATTAAGTAATACTGGATATTTTTTTAGAAAGCTATAATTGATATCAGATTTTTATTCTAATTTTCTATAATTAATACTGGATTTTTATCTTTCTTGTCTATAATTAATATCTGATATTTATTTTAATTTTCTATAAGTAATACCAGATTTTGATTTAAGTTTTCTGTAATTATCACTGGATTTTTTTAATTAATATTGGATTTTTATTTTTATAATTAATACAGCATTTTTATTTTAATCTCCTATAATTAATACTGGATTCTTATTTTAATTTCTATAATTAATACTAGATATTTATTTTAATTTTCTATAATTAATACTGGATTTCTATTTGATTGGTTTGGTTGATTTTGTTTAGTGGCATAGCAACCACTATGGGTTATTCAAGGTCGAAATCTAAATAATTTGAACACAATTTTATGGCTTCACCTATTTTGAACGCAATTATATGCCTTCAACTACAGATAAAATATATTGCTGGTCATATGTTGTCAGTAGATTTTTATATAAAAACGTATTGCTGGTATTTTTACTATTAAAATGTATTTTTATATTTTCATAGTGTTAATGATATAGATATGAAACTCACTTGATTGTGAAGCTCTCTGTAGCCATGCAGTCAAAATACGCTGGATCTGGCAGTTGTTTCTCCTGCAATGGGGAACGTGTGTTAGACTCTTGCCGGAGGGTACATTCTCTTTATTAAGTTTGCTTAAGTGTACAGTCCAGTGAACGAGAGAAACACTCTTTAAATAAACAGAGCATCTACTCAAATACTGGTATCCACTAAAATTAATCTTTGAAGTAATAAAAATATGTTGGATTATAAAATATATACATATATATATATAACCCTTTCACTACAGAATTAATAATTATCACAATCAAATTAAGTCAGCTCCACATGAAAGATTATTACCTGTAGAACAACATTTCTGCCTGCAAAAACACGATTTTAAAACCTATGCCAAATTCACTATAATTGAGAAAATAGAAAAGTCAAAGCAGATAACAGAAAAATTTTAGAAGACCATGGGGATAAGTGGATTCTGCACCTCAAAACACTCCATCCAGACAGGCTTAATCACAAATTTAACAACATAGATAGAATTAATATATGACCCCCACAAATCAGGCCTGACACACATTTCTCACCCACACAAGACAGACATGCTTTCCGAGGTGGTGAGGCCTCACACATATACACACACCCATACTAATATACACACTTACACACATCATACTTACTCACTCTCTAAGAACTAAATAACACACACTTAACACAGACACATCCCCTTTCCAGGAACCAATAAAACTGTCAAAATGACCAAGGGAATTCAGAGCAGCATGAATCCATCCAGCCTTTATCTTAAATAACAACTTAAAAGAGACTGTTTGACCAACACAAGGACTGACCAAAATTTATGATAAAAAAAAAAAAAAAACAAATGAAAACTACAGATAAAGTTCATTTTCTCCATCAAGTCATTCATTTCTGTAGTTCACTGCTACTAACAAGCAGAATTTTTTTCTTCCTG
This sequence comes from Acanthosepion pharaonis, assembly GCA_903632075.3. Lineage (NCBI taxonomy): Eukaryota > Metazoa > Mollusca > Cephalopoda > Sepiida > Sepiidae > Acanthosepion > Acanthosepion pharaonis. The sequence continues at coordinate 404,597 of CAHIKZ030001894.1, read as the reverse complement.
ATGATGGCCAAAACTAGTCGAGGAATCTAACTGATATAATAAAACGAAAAAATATTAACATGCAACCCAGTGTGTCTGAAAACTTTAATTTTTTAATATTTTTTATTGTTCAAAACATATATGTCATTTGCTGACAGTACCGTTTTGCTGTATCACAGCTCCTCAGTGTGACTAGACATCCAGATGCCTCAAACCCAGATCGAAACCCAGCTGATTTGGTGTCAGTCAGAGTTTCTACCACTGAGCTATCTTCATTCAACAGAGAGAAACAGCTAAATCTAGCGTATTGTTTTTACAAATGTAAACAAATGCTAATCAGCCAGAGTGCTCCAATTCATTTTACTGAAGAGCTTTGCATTAACACAGGCTAATTCTATAAACAACAGCCACCTATCTTTCAACAGTGCTCAATTGAAATATATTTTCAAGAGCTAATATATGTCAGTGTGGCTTTGTCACCTGCAGTAAGGCTAGGCTATTATCACACTTAAGAAAGCACAAATGAAATATGTCTTTCCCTTACCTGATTTTCTCCACAATATCTCCTGTTAGCATGCATAAGTGTAAAACAAAAGGCACCATCCAATGCTGACCCTCATTTATCATTCACAATAGGAGAGTTCACTATATATATATATATATATATATATATATATATATATATATATATATATATATATATATATTTTTGGACCTACCTACAAAAAAAAATCTAAGGTTTAAAATGAAGCGTTTATTTTAGTTTTAATTTCAAGCTAATAAATTGAATTTAATATTTCTAATAAGAAAGATACTTTACTGTATTTCAAAAACCAATTTAAATTGACTGGAAGGAGTTTCTTTTTCTTTTTGCTAAAATAACTGATTTCTTCATTTTTCAAGATTTCTGCACTTCACATTGTTTCAGTACTAATTTACTAAGAACAGATGATAAACAGAAATTGACTGCCATGCTCTAGAAGTCTTCTATGATTTTAGGTACCACCATGTATATTCTAAAAAAAAACCTTGAAAAGCACATTTTAATTTTACAAAAAAAAATTGATGATTTAAATTCTTCAAACACTTCTGCTTTTAACTAGTACAATCAATAATAATTACACCTTTGAATTTCTTGGGTTTTCATAAAATTTAGTAAGTAGGGTGAGGTAACAGCTGTAAAAAATATATTTTTACCAAGATGTTCTAAAAAAACATTTCTAAAATAATTTCATTCATTTATGAATAAGTCCTGAAAGTTTCATTAAAATCTGTCTATTATTTGATTTTTGTAAGAATTTCCAAATTAATGTATCTTTAAATGCAAAAAAAAAAAAATTGTTATACTATTTTATAGTCCATCTGATGGCGCAACAAAAACAAGAATTTTAATCAAAATTTTGACTGTTCTAAAAAGGATTAAAAAATTTCATAAAATAATAAAAAAAAAACTTTGGTCTGTCCTCTTAATCTTTATCACTCTGTATGTGACTTCATTTACTGTGCAAAAAGTTTATCCTCTCACTGATCCTTGAATTTGAATTTAAATAGTGTAGTTGTGTTGCCATATCCTGCTATGGCAACAGAAAACACCTTTAAGTGAAATTAACAATAAGGTTAGTGCAATTGAGAGGCCTTGAAAAAGAATGCAGTGGAAAGGGAAGTAATATTATTAATATAGAATGCTAAAGGTTAATAACGTAAAGATTTTGATGATAAAACTTTGTTTTCAGTAAGTTTGGGGCATTTTTTCATCATAGTATGCCATTTTTTCAGCTAATTTCTGAACATGCTTAATTTTAAATAATTTAAAATAAATGCCTTCTTTGAACTTAAATTATTTTTGTTTTCATTTCGGAAAAAAAAATATCGATTTTGGTTTGATGGTACCTAATTAATATACTATTGGACTGTATCATTTTATCTCCTGATTTGATCAAATTGATGCTAAGACAATGTAGGATATATAAACCAGAATAATAAATAAATATAAAAACGAAGTTGAAATCAATTAAAATCTAATTTCTGTAACAATACAATTGAAATAATAATCATGTTTTTCAAAAGTTTATCTGAACATGAATCATATTTATTTCACTTGTGAAGACACATTGGTCTTCAGATTCCTTCAGACCACCATGGTTACCATCTAGCTGACTCCTCACTCATTAATGTGTTGCTGGTTTTTCACTGGTATCATGTTGATGAGCATGGTTCCACTCAATCTAGCTGGCGTTTGTCTCTTTCACAATCATTCACTCCTGTACCATGTTGCATTTTTGATGTCAGAGAGTGAGAATATCACTGATGAAGTAAACTAAAGTGAAGGCTAGGAGCCACATCAAAAAAGAATTCTTTGGAATAAAGAATTAACTCTGGTTAAAAATGTAACAACAATTTGGTTTGTAAATTATTTGTTGTATACAGCAGTTTTAACCCATCCTATTCACTGTAATAATCAATTGACACTGGGAGCCACTTTTGGAGTTTACAGTCTGTGTTAGTAGTAACTTAAATTTCCAAGTTCTGGTCTTCAGGGCTGGCACAAGGTCTTGGTCAGGAGGTCTTGGCAAACTATGTGGATTCTAGTAGCAGGAATGTGGGTACTCTTTACTTGTTATCTAAACCTCCAGCTTATATAGAGTCCTGTCTCTGGTAGGTGTGGGGTTGACCAGGGTCTGAAGTTCAGCTATCTTCCACCCTTAGCAACAACCTTTTTCTAAAATCCCATATTTTCAAAATAGGTTTACTCAATTAATTTTCCAAATTTGGGGGTTGTCCAAATTTGTGGTCAGAGGAATCAAGCTGCCCCTTTAACTCCAACTCCCTTCTCATCTCACACCATCACTCCATATAGGCAGTGCTAACCTCTCTCTCCCACATTTTCAGTATCCAACCTCAGCCCACTACAAGGGCTGGTACAAATGTCTTTGTGACAAATCTAAACTTTTAGATAGATGAAAAGGAGATTTCGAGTAATTAATCTTTATCAGCTTGTCTCACACTGGTTGTTTTAGGTGATTTCCAAAAGCCAGGGACTTAAGCATTTCTAAGATAATTGGAGTCAAAATAAAGAATTGTTTTCTTCATTTTCAATTGTCATTGGATGGAAAGAAAAGTAAAGAAACTACTTCCAACATCTTTGATAATAAAAAAGAAACATCTTTCTCTGTTTATATGTTTCTCTGTCAACAGGGCCACACAGCCAATCGCCTATGGTTACTCCAGGGCTAGTAATTAATTTTTCTTTATTAACTTATCTACAAAAGAATCAAAAATAATGTCAGCCATAAAAATTTTGACAAATGTTACAATTAAAATGAACAAACCTGTCCCTAATCTTAGGTGCTAATCTTTATTTTTTCTAGGGCTATTTTTCTTCCGGATGGCTGATTCAAACCAGATGTAGTCCCTGGCTTTTTGTCCAGTTTAATTTAGATGTTATTTTGGTGATCACCTGTTTTCTTTGTCAACAATATGTTTTTCTATTTTCCAGGACAACATCTTTCATAATACATTGTCTCTCTCTTATTGGCGGGAAGTAGGGAAGGACTGGTAGTCTTGGTTTTGCTCAATCTTACTGAATTCTCTCTAATTAAATTTAGGTCTGATTCTCCTTGGAACTGATCTTGGGTTCATTTTTTTATTTTAAAACAAAATTTTTAATGCATTTCATTTTTAATTTTCTTAACGTTTCAATCCACAATTATTATCCAGTTAATAGTGTCTTTCCTCTTCCTTTTTCTTTCTTTTGATTAACACCCTGAGATCCCAGTGTCACATAGTAATGTAGATTTTTTTTCTTCTGAAATAGATTTATTTTTCTGATGACATAGGATCATCTGAGAAACATAATGTAAAATATTTAAAATTGTCTGGTATATCTACCACTCACCATTCAAATTTATTCTTGCTTGCCTATTTCCACTGAATCCAAGTAGACACTGCCTGACCTAGGGATTGAACTCACAACCACTATGTCACCAAATTTACAAACCAACTCAGCCATTATCCCATTTATGCTGGCATGGGAATAATTACACTATATAAAAAAACAAAAACAAAATTTACTTGTGTGTATAGGTGTGTGTCATATTGGCTTTTTTTCTTGTACATATGTATACACATTTTATATAGTGATAACACCTGTGACTTTCCTTAATTCAAGCATTACAGGTAAAAGAAGGCAATTATATATTGTTGTAGCATACCTGTGGACGATAATGGGTATGTCCCCATTCACATAAATACAGTAGTAAATACTATATGTTGGTCAGCAGTTGGAGATTCATTGTGGAATTCACTTGACTCACTTCTAGCAGTTGACTACTTTTTCTACATGCTGCTGCTGAATCTTATATGTGTTGTTCTTGTCCTAAGTATTATCATTTATTACCAATCTTCATTATTCTATTCACTAACCTTCCCTAGGTTACAATACACACACACACACACATATATATGTATATGTATATGAGGAAGAGAGGGATTGTCAGTGGTTTGGAATGAATGAAAGCATTATTGATAGAATATACTTATTGGATGTATAATGTAAATGCATTGCTAATGATTTTGCTATAGAACATCAGGAAGAAAGGGATTGTCAGTGGTCATGAATGAATGCAAACATTACTGATAGAATAAGGCTATTATTATATATATAATGTAAATGCATTGCTTATGATTTTACTATGGGAATGCATTGAAAACCAGGAAGAAAGGGATTGTCAGGATGTGGTCAGGAATTAATGCAATTATTATTGATATAAAAGGGCTATTAAACATTTTGGGTTGAAAAAAAGTATGCATCTTTTTAATATATGACTTTTTAACACATCATTTTGTTTCATAACGTAACTGAAATTTACGACATGAGCTCTGATCAAAAAGTATCAGGACTATTGCTATGGTAACAGAACTAAATTATGCAAAATAAAGTCACTTCGCACAGATTGACCTCAAACTCTGTCAAGCATGCACACTAAGTTATAGCATTCTTGCTCTTGTCCTTTTTTTATAGCAATGCTTGGAAAGAAAGTGTGTAGAGTGTAGTTGTCTCACTACATCACAGAGGTTCCATCATGATCATGGCTTGTGCAGCACATTTTGGTCAAGTACAACATTCCCAGGTCTGACAACCACCATTTTCCCCAAATCTCGCCCCTTGTGACTTTTCCTCTTCAAAAATCAAATCCCACTTGAGAGAAACAAAATTTCAATATGTCAAGGAAATCCAAAAGAATGCAATAAGGCTGTTGCTTGCTAAAAAAGAAGTTCCAGGAATGCTTACATCAATGGAAATGATGCTGGATAAAGTGTGTGGTTTCAGAAAGGGGACTACTTCAAAGGTGATTAAATGCTGAACTGATATGTGTTGTAGTTTTCTTTGTATAGCACCAATCCAGATATGTTTTGATCAGACTTTGTATATATTCTGAAAGGTGACATTTCAGCATATCATTCTATGCTATTCATGTGCAGCTTATGAATTTACATTAAAAGTAAAAATGGAAAAAAAATTAAATGAATTTTGTTATTTGATGCGCTTTTACTTCAGGAAAGGAAAAAAGCTTTCAAACAGCAAAAAAGATATGTGCCATTTATGGAGATGGTCCCATTGCTGAAGTACTGTTTGTAAGTAGTTTACTTGGTTCAGAAGTGGAAATTATAATCTGAAAGGCCGGGAATCTTCCTACGAACCTGCTGTTGTTGAAGATGACCAAACTGAAATGCTGATTAAAAATAATTTAAGTTATAGGACATCAGAGATATGCCACACATCTCATATGAGCATTGTAAAGCATATGGCTATCAAGATGATGGTTGGGTGCATCATAATTTAATGAAAAAAAATAATGAATCTGCTATTCTCTGCTCAAATGCAACAAAAACAACCCATTTCAAAAAACAGAATGATCACTGACAATGAAAAATGTATTGTTTACAACAATGTGGAGTGAAAAATGTCCTGGAGAAAATAAAATATCACCCTGTAAATCCCACCAAAAGCCAGTCTGTATTTGAAGAATGTGCTGTGAAGTGGTTTAACAGAGGATTGAAAGTGCAATACCAAAATCTGAATGTGCATTGGAATAGTGAAAATTACCTTCCAAAAGTTAAGCAAAGTATTAAGAAACGGGAAGATTTCATTAAAAACAAGGGAAAAGGTTGCTGAACTGTCATGTAATATTGGTCTTCCTATATAGCAGTGAATGCTGGACAATTTCCTCACAGATGAAGAAAAACTTTAGGCAACATAAATTTAGTTCTACAGAAGGATGATGAGAATGCCATGGACTGAACATGCGAGAAATGGTGAAATTTTAGAGAAAATGGGAAAAAAGGACATATACTTAGAATCAGAAAGAGATAGCTGAAATTTCTAAGGATATTAATGAGGAAAGAGGGCTTGGAAAATTTGATACTCACAGGACATATTAGAGGCAAGAGAAACAAAGGAAAATAGTGTATAACCTACGTAATGGGCTTGTGTAAATAAATGGCAGAACAGCATTTAGGAGAGATAGTGAAAAGACAATTTACTAAGAGCTGCAAAGACTAGGAAATTGTGGAGAGATATGACTGCCAACATCCTGAATGGACATGTCACATAGTTCCACAAAATCTGATGTTGAATTCAGATACTGTTTACAATTGAACCAATTAAAGGCAATAATCGATAAAAGTGTCCTGAATTGGCCAATTGTAACAGTATCATCTGCCATTCAAGCAATGCTAGACTTCATATCTCTTTGCAGAATGGAACATATGCTGTTGAATTAATCTATGTACAAATCTCTAAATATTGTCTTTGAACGTCATTTAAAAAAGAAAAACTGACTTCTGTTCCAACCCAACATAATCTGCTAAAGATTTTACAATAAGAATGCACAGAAAGAAGTGATAGTCAGTGTTCAGAAATGAATGCTAACATTACTGATATAATCCCTCTATCATATGTATAATGTAAATATATTGTTAATGATTTTTGAAATGCATGGAAAATTAACAAGAAATGGATTGTCAATGGTCGGGAATGAATGCAAGCATTACTGATACAATAATATTCATATATAATATTATTATATGTATAATGTAAATGCATTGTTTTTTTTTAAACAATGTTAACTCAATGCAAGATTCAAGAGCCACTCAAGGTAGAGGGTTACTGTGTGGTCTAATATTAGCTGAGGAAAGAACAAGTGCTAGGAGTATAGAGCTGAAGCAGACTTTAGAAGGAACTGGAAACCCAATTCTAGACAGGAACCAAGGGATCAACCTCTACTCCTGTCCAAAAGACTGGGGAAGAATATGAATCAGACATATTATTGTAGATATGCATTGAGAATCAGAAAGATGATTGTCCAGGGTCAGGAATGAATGCAAGCTTTATCGATAGAATAGGCCTATTATATGTATAATGTAAATGCATTGCTAATGATTTTACTAGAGGAATGCATTGAGAATCAGGAAGAAAGGGATTGTCAGTGGTCAGGAATTAATAAAAGTGTTACTGAAAAAAGCTGAACTTCCCATGCTGATTGAATGCACCTACAAAGAAATAGTAAATCAATGTGAATAAATTTTTTTCAATAAATTTCATTCTTCCTCTCCAAAATTCAATTCATAACTTCACTGCAATATATATATATATATATATATATATATATATATATAATGTGTGTGTGTGTGTGTGTGTATTATTCAATAATACAGACATATTGTGTCTAATTATTTTTGAACTGATCTTTGTCTAATCAGTTTCTTGATCAACAACACACATAAGATTTGCCAGCGGTGTGTAGAAAAAGTAGTCAACTGCCAGAATTGAGCCAAGCAAATTCCACAATTAATCTTCAACTGAAGACCAACATACAGTATTTACTACTGTATTTATGTGAATGGGGACATACCCATTATCGTCCATAGATATGCTACAACAAATATATATATATATATATATATATATATATATATATATATATATATATATATATATATATATAGGATTAACAGAACATACAATTTGTCACTTAGCTGATAGATATTATTTTCAGCATCTTGACTTTAGAATTTTGTAGATGGACTTTCCAGTAATCGCTATGCCAACTCGTCAGGAGATACCAGCAATTGACTGTTTATTTTCTCATTTTTCATCACTCTTATATTGAGTTAAAAAAACAGGTTATGCACATTACATTAGTGCAAGGTTGATTTTTTTTCTTTCGTTGTGTGTGTGTGTGTGCACAAGTATTCACCTGCCTGCATGCAGATGTGTATGTGCATATGTGTAAAATGTTGTTGTTATTTTTCCTTTTCTGTTCATACTTTCTCCTTAATGCTTATATATATATATATATATATATATATAAAAGAAATATGTTGTAGTGGTTCCAACAAGAGAAAAGTATGTATATTAAAAAGAAGAGAAGAGAGGTGCCGCAAACGTTTTTGGTTGTAATGTGGATTTATTTAGAAAAAAATATTATGCTTTGTTTTACATAATTTTATGACACGTATTTCTGGTCTCGCGACCATCTTCAGGTAAAAGTGGAGATTTCTACATATTATTAAAAATAATTAATTTTTCTTCATGTTCAATGTGAAATATTCTCGATATGAGACATTCTCTGTTTGTGTGTTGGTAATCCGAATTTTCTTTCTAGAATTGTCAATGAAGAGTTCTGCGTGAAGGGTCATAAAACAATTAAGGTTTGTCCAGCGAGTAGTTATCGGCATTTTATCTTTTAATGTTTTAGTGACCCCTATGTGCTCTTGGATCTGTTTCCATTTTGGTGTGTTCCTGTCAGCATGTGTGTATATATGCGTGCGTATATTTCCCCTCCATACATATACTGTTTTACTACGAGGAATTCGTAAACTTATTTGTACCTATATACGCACACATACGCACACATACGCACATACACACTATCCCACCACAAGTAATCAGTACACACACACACATACACACATATTTCCCAAGCTACATAGAACCAGTACACACACACACACACACACACACACGCACACACACACACGTACTTCTTAAGTTGTCAACATCCGCATATACATACATAAATGTATGTATGTATGTGTATATATATATATAATAATTATGCAGAAATATAGTTTTAAAGTGTGCTATATTTATGGGATAAAGTGCTCAATATCAGAGATAGGCTGATGATTGAGTCAAGCATGAAACAGCCAGTTGACTTCAATGTTCACTTTTTATATTTAACAATAATAATAATTTTAAGCTCTACTTCTGTATTGAGCACTGTTTTTTAAAAATAAAAACATAAATACTAAAGAACTTTGGATCACTAATCTAAGTGTTCTTTCATATCTCATCAACACACACACACACACACACATACATATATATATATATATATATATATATATATATACACACACACTGATGTAACAAAAGTTATATGGTATGTACCTAGTACCATATAGAACACACTGGTCTGGTGAGGCACATCAAAACTATGTAAAATCAATTCCCCAAATCCTAACCCTAAACCTAACCTCTGGAGAGATGTTGTCCCAATAGCTTTCCACAACTTCCTATAGGATATTATTGTGAATAATAAGTAATTGAAAGATCCCTGGAGAAAGGATGAGCCATGATATCTTGAAATTTATCCATAGCTTAATGTATTTGTAGGTGTAGCATCTTATTGTGAATAATAGGTAATTGAATGATCCCTGGAGAAAGGATGAGCCATGATATCTTGAAATTTATCCATAGCTTAATGTATTTGTAGGTGTAGCATCTTATTGTGAATAATAGGTAATTGAATGATCCCTGGAGAAAGGATGAGCCATGATATCTTGAAATTTATCCATAGCTTAATGTATTTGTAGGTGTAGCATCTTATTGTGAATAATAGGTAATTGAATGATCCCTGGAGAAAGGATGAGCCATGATATCTTGAAATTTATCCATAGCTTAATGTATTTGTAGGTGTAGCATCTTATTGTGAATAATAGGTAATTGAATGATCCCTGGAGAAAGGATGAGCCATGATATCTTGAAATTTATCCATAGCTTAATGTATTTGTAGGTGTAGCATCTTATTGTGAATAATAGGTAATTGAATGATCCCTGGAGAAAGGATGAGCCATGATATCTTGAAATTTATCCATAGCTTAATGTATTTGTAGGTGTAGCATCTTATTGTGAATAATAATAGGTAATTGAATGATCCCTGGAGAAAGGATGAGCCATGATATCTTGAAATTTATCCATAGCTTAATGTATTTGTAGGTGTAGCATCTTATTGTGAATAATAGGTAATTGAATGATCCCTGGAGAAAGGATGAGCCATGATATCTTGAAATTTATCCATAGCTTAATGTATTTGTAGGTGTAGCATCTTATTGTGAATAATAGGTAATTGAATGATCCCTGGAGAAAGGATGAGCCATGATATCTTGAAATTTATCCATAGCTTAATGTATTTGTAGGTGTAGCATCTTATTGTGAATAATAGGTAATTGAATGATCCCTGGAGAAAGGATGAGCCATGATATCTTGAAATTTATCCATAGCTTAATGTATTTGTAGGTGTAGCATCTTATTGTGAATAATAGGTAATTGAATGATCCCTGGAGAAAGGATGAGCCATGATATCTTGAAATTTATCCATAGCTTAATGTATTTGTAGGTGTAGCATCTTATTGTGAATAATAGGTAATTGAATGATCCCTGGAGAAAGGATGAGCCATGATATCTTGAAATTTATCCATAGCTTAATGTATTTGTAGGTGTAGCATCTTATTGTGAATAATAGGTAATTGAATGATCCCTGGAGAAAGGATGAGCCATAGCTTAATATCTTTGTAGGTGTATTTATCCATATTGTTAATGGTAATTGAATGATTGGAGAAGGATGAGCCATGATATCAAATTTATCCATTTAATTGTGAATAGCATCTTATTGTGAATAATAGGTAATTGAATGATCCCTGGAGAAAGGATGAGCCATGATATCTTGAAATTTATCCATAGCTTAATGTATTTGTAGGTGTAGCATCTTATTGTGAATAATAGGTAATTGAATGATCCCTGGAGAAAGGATGAGCCATGATATCTTGAAATTTATCCATAGCTTAATGTATTTGTAGGTGTAGCATCTTATTGTGAATAATAGGTAATTGAATGATCCCTGGAGAAAGGATGAGCCATGATATCTTGAAATTTATCCATAGCTTAATGTATTTGTAGGTGTAGCATCTTATTGTGAATAATAGGTAATTGAATGATCCCTGGAGAAAGGATGAGCCATGATATCTTGAAATTTATCCATAGCTTAATGTATTTGTAGGTGTAGCATCTTATTGTGAATAATAGGTAATTGAATGATCCCTGGAGAAAGGATGAGCCATGATATCTTGAAATTTATCCATAGCTTAATGTATTTGCAGGTGCAGGATTTTATTGTGAATGAGAAGTAATTGAAAGATTCCTGGAGTGAGGATGTCTCATGATATCTTGAAATTTGTCTATAGCTCTATGTATTTGCAGGTGCAGAATTATAATGTGAATATACCTTTCTCCCATGTCCCATAACTGCTTGATTGTACTCATGTTGAATAATGCCAATCCCATCTGCTTGAAATCTCAAAAATGTACCCTTAACACAGTTTCACAATAGGTTTGAAGGGAGATGTTAAATTATGCTGTTGCGATAGCTGTTCATAGCCCCTGTTATTTTGAGATGTAGACTCTTATGTCCAAAAAACCCTTTCCTCTATGTCCCTTAATGTCAGGTAAACATGGTGATCACTGGAAGTTACCCGAATTCATTCTTAAAGAATTTCCGGGCAAATTAGGCCTTGATGGTACAATGCATTAACTTGCTGCAATAACCATTTCTTGTTGGTGTACATGGTAATGGTTATATTAACTGTATCTTTATAAAGAAACAATCAGTATTCATTCACTGAATAGCCAGTACCATTTTCAGTTAAAAATTATAAAAATCTCCCTCTTAAAACAATTTTTCAGGAAAATAGCTTTCTCAACTCCAGTAGGCCTTATCACTTTTTTCAGTGTTGATGGAGCTTTATGTTATGAGAGGTATTCTCTCTGACAAATGTAATTTCATCAAGAGAAGATAACTCTCTTGGAGGTATAGAGATATTGCCTTTTATACAGTACATAATTTACATATCACTACATCTCCATAAACCTAATGGGCTTTATACTTTTTGTTGTTCTTTCACTTCTACCAACAACGCTGGAAGACATAATCCATCTCTCAGTGTAAGTCTCTTTATTTCTTTTTATAGGAGGTCTAGGTCTTAATTGATTCTCCTCATTTGAATCATCATGATATCTCTGTTCACGCTCATCCCCAGATTGTTCCTCACTATTACTGGATATGCTCATTCTCTCCTCCCTCTCCTGTTCTTCACTTTCATATCTCTGGTGGTCTTCCTGATCACTCTCAATACTGGATTCATTCATCCTTTCTTGCATTGTCTGTTCTTCTGCTTCTTCTCTATTCATAACTTCATGCTCTCTTGGGGTTCTAAATTGGTCTTTGTGAATCAGTATGCCTTGTCCCTTTTTTCTTAACTCCACTGTGTTAAATCCCTTTTGCACCACAAAATTTGTCTTTTCAGGACTTGAATCCTTATCATTTCTGTATCACAGACTTTCATTCATTGCAAATGATATGGTAATCAGAGCTCTTATTTGTCTTCCCGTCAATGTGGAAGAGCTTTATCTTCGGCCTGAATGTGGAATAGCTCTATAATTTAGGAGTAGTCTGGATAAATAACTCTCTATATCAAAATCCATGCACATAAACTTTCTTTACAAAACTTCATTGTCAGAGAGCAAGGATTTTGGAATTCCATTCCTCAAAAACACTATCCTCAACACCCACTTCCTGTTAGTGGCTTTTCTATCCGCAGCTTTAATAACTTTCGGTCAACCTGAATATGAATTGACTAATATTAGAAATAGTCCTATACCTTTAATGTAGATATGATCCATATCTACTCATGTTCACTTTAGGTATTTTGTAACATACTCTTCCATGTCTCTTGATTAGCCTGGCCATCATGCTTTCAACTTTAATCTCATTTGCAATATACCTCCATGTATATTGTTGTGTGAGGCTTTAATTACTTCTTTTCTCAGAGACTGGAGGTACTATATCTGTATTATATATAATTTCTTTTTCTATTGTTAATTTGTATCTTGATGCTTTATAAAGTCTCTCAACCATAGAGCAATTAATTCATGTATTTCTCATTATTCTATCCATAATTCTATTCAACATTAGATCCTGCTTAGTTCTCAGCCTAAGCCAATTTAATGGTAATATGTCCATTTCTATCCAATGCAAAATCCTATCCTCACAATTTTCACTTCCTTCAACATCTTTATTCTCAAAATTTAACCAAGATAATGTATCCGCATGCAGAATAATATTCCTTTAATATATACAATGTCAAAGTTGAACGCCATATGCTTAATCACCTATCTTAATATCCTGGCAGATGTGACCTTTGGCAACTCTCTTCTGGGGTTGAATATAAATTCCAAAGGCTTATCATCAGATTTTAACAGAAATTTCCTTCACAGCAAAAAATTTCTAGATCTTTCTATACTCTATACATTCGCCAATGCCTCCTCAATATCTGAATAATTTGCCTCTGCCGATGTTAGTTTTCTGAATAAGTACATTACAAGGTGATCCTCCTGTGACTATTGTGGCTATATTACAGTCATGGCATTAGTAGTTAATGTCAATTCTTTCACTAGTTTGAAAATTCTAACAACTGTTTTGTTTATGAGTGCCTTTTTTAATTTCTCAAAAGCAATCTCCAGTCTTTTTTCCTTTGAAACTCAGTATTCTTCTTCCTTATTTTGTTAAATGGTTCCACAAGGTCACTATATTACATTAGATATCTTATAGATAATAGATTCTAATTCTTTTTTATTTCTGGGTGCAACTATCTCAGATATCTTATTAATAAGTTTATCATCTGGCAATATACTGTCTTTGGATATTTAACTTCCAAGATACAAACTTTTTTCACAATAAAACTTGCATTTATTGCAATTGATTGCCATACCCGTGCTATTTAATTTTCTCAAAATTTGCTCCATTTTACTTTTGAGCTTTTTACTGCATGCACCAATGCCAATGTTGCCTTGATATTCAATTATGTTTTTAATCCCCTCTAAAACATTTTCAATGTCTTTTTAGAAAATGTGACTTGACATTTTTACTCCAAACATCAGACAAGTCCATTTTAGTAATCCAATAGGAGTGTTCATTATGGTGACTTCTTGAAACTTGCTATCAATTTTTATCTGATTATATGCTAACTTAAGATCAACTTTAGCAAATTATTTCAGACCACCAAACTCATATCATGCTGTTTCAAAGTTTGGCAACAGGAATGAATCCAAACAGATCTGGTGATTCACGCCCACCTTATAACCACCACAAATTCTTAAATCTCCATTGGGCTTGTGTATCACCACAATAGGTGAGACCCAATAGCTAACATCCTGGCCGGCTTTTTCTAATATTCCTTGTTTCCACCATTTTGTTCATCTTAGCAACCATCAAGGGTAGCATGTTAACTGGAACTTTTCATGCTTGAAAATACATCAGTTAGCTGCTTTCTTTAAGCTGAATACTTGTCACATTTAATAAGCCAATATCTGGTTCTACAGACTTCATGGAATTTACCAGCTTTGATGTATCCACTCTTAATACAGCAATTCCTAAAAGACCGTAGATTTTGATATTTTCCACCATTATGATGGGTATTATCTCATATCTATTTTTTGTCTCAAACATACATTCAAAATATCCTAAAACTTTGATGATTGACTCATCAAACTTTTTCAACTGGAGATTACTTTTCTTTAACTTTGGTCTACTCATTCTTTCCCCTAAATTCCTCAGTATGAATGTAACATCTCTTCCAGAATCCTCCTGCATGAGTAAAGTTACTCCATTCAACTTCATCATTTCCCTACTTTTATCCTGTGTTTTGGTCTCAAATACTTCCATACTTTCAATCGAAGGATCTATATTTTCCACTTTTACCACTCATTTGTCATATGCCCATACTGTCTGGAAATAATTCCTTTTTTTACACTAAAAAACACCATTTCCCAAAGGCTGGACACTTATTTTTGCTCTTTTCATGTTCCTTATTTCAATATCTGCATACAATAATATATACTATTTTTGGCCAAGCCCACGGGCTCGGAGATCCCACGTTAAAAAGGCCTTGTGCCACATGATGCCCTCGTGGGGGGGTGACTGAATATCGTTGGTGAGGAGAGCTCAACTGGAAGATTGATTGATTTCTTTAACAGCAAATCAACTCCTTATGGGTCATTTAACTTTCTTGAGAGCTTTTAAGCAATTTGGTAATTTTACTATAAATATGTATTGTTGATCATTTTGCTATAAAAATGTATTTTTATAATTTCATAGTGTTTTGTTTCTGTTTGATGGTTCACTATTTGCCCATAATTAGGACCCTAACAGGTGCTACCACCCAAGGGTCTGGGTGAACCTGTGAACAACAGCAATTAAGTATTATACATATACTATGCCCACACTTTTAGCACATACACTATGAAGCAAAAAAGAAAGTGGATGCACCAATAGAAAGTTGATTTTTGTATTTTTACCAAAACAAGTGAGTAATAGAATTTGTTTATTAATACAGGGTATTAATACAGGTGTACATTATACAAGTCAAAAATGATTTAGTATTTTGTTGGGTAACTTTTTGCTTTAATAACAACCTTAATTCTTTGTGGCATGCTATAGAATTCTTTAGTAAGTCAACATTTGTCACCAGATTTCTCCAGCATTCCTTTAATTCACGAAAAAGCTCATCTCCTGTGTTAACTTTCATATTACGGACATGCTTGTCCATTATTGCCCAAAGGTTTTCAATTGGGTTAAGGCGAGGACTACCTAGGCCACTAGCATGATGTTTCCTCTCTACATAACGTTTATTCTTTAAGGCAGTATGCTTAGGATTGTTATCGTGACTAAATCGTTTTTTGACATGTGTAATGTACATATGTGCACCTGATTTAATACCCTGTATTAATAAACAAATTCTATTACTCACTTGTCTTGGTAAAAATACAAGAATCAACTTTTTATGTGTGCATCCATTTTTTTGCCTCGTACTGTATATTTATGAAACGGTTTTTTTTCTTGGCTTTTTATGATCTAAAGAGTGGTCTGAAAGTCTTGTCACCCCATACCAAGAAGTAATGAGAACAAGTAATACAAGGTACATGTACTGTATTCAGTTTATTCACTTTCATTGACCCTGTCACACATTGAGAAAGTCTGTATGAACACCATCATTTCTGTGTAGGAGCTCGTCAGCCATCTGAAATAGAAAGTTATATCATGTAGGGGTGACAAAACTTTCGGACCACCGTGTACATTCAGGTCAAATTCCATCTCAGTTTCAGTCACCTCTAACTTCAATATAATAAAATATTTGATGAAATTTTAAATATTGAAGATGTATTTCATTTTTTTTTCTCACCAAATAAGGAATATTACATTGTTTGAAACAGATGATAATCTGATGTTGCCATTCGAAGTTCATTATGGTTTTTGGCACTAATAAAGCCACATGCAATCAAGTGTTGTCATATAGTAGCTTACTTGTTCTGGCTTACCTGTTCTGTAAATAGCTTTTTTTTCATCAATTGTGGTACTCAAACTTCAAAGATAGTAATCTTAACACTTTGCAATAACAGTTTCACCATGCTACAGAAATTTCTTATACAGTATACATTTCATATACCAAATACAAAGCAATAATTTTTTAGGTTATATTTTTCTTATTGATTTTGCAGGCTGTCCTGTATCCACCCATAATTTTTGATGTTTTGGATTCATATACTTTTCATGTACAATGACACTACCAAAATATCTTTTGGCCACAAGAAGTAGGATATAGATACTGGGATGCTATTCAGTGCTTTGCTTTGACAGTAAATATGGAACCTATTTTTTGTATCTTCCACAGACTATAAAATTATCATGCAACTGTAGATTGATTGATGTTAAATAAATTGTAATATAATTCTCTGCATTGTAACTAAGAGAACTGTCTCCTTTTTGATTTTAAAAATAGCCTCTCTATCAATTCAACATGACTTCCTACCTATCTGGTCAAGGGAAGTAATTCTGTTCACCTTAACAAATGACACCAACTTTTTCAGTTAATTCCAATGTTGCATGAGTGGGGTCATTATCCAAAATAAAGCAAGTCGTCACTTCCAACTTCTTGTGGTCTATAAGCATGTGGTTTGTCCTTAAAATAAAATTCAGCTTACTTACATTATTTACATTATTCAGACTATTATCCTCATCTTCATTGCCATATTCACAACATTTCGGCCATTGTATACTCCAGCCTTTTCAGGTGATTGGAATTTCAAATTGAATCCTTTAGGGGTAGATTGGTCTAGTTCCATGTGCCATGCTTCTTCCAGATGTCTTATGAATTG
This sequence comes from Acanthosepion pharaonis, assembly GCA_903632075.3. NCBI lineage: Eukaryota > Metazoa > Mollusca > Cephalopoda > Sepiida > Sepiidae > Acanthosepion > Acanthosepion pharaonis. Next base: position 387,067 of record CAHIKZ030001894.1, on the reverse strand, counting down.
AGTTAGATCTTTTCTAATTGATCTCTTTAGTTCTAAGTTGAAATGATGATCCCTCTTCCTGTTGTGACCTGATCCAGTTTTCATCTCTACTGTTCCTTCTTTTTAACCTTATACACCATTCTCTTGATGGTTCTTGAATGGACTTTGAAGATAGAAGCCAGAGTATGAATGTTACTACCATTATTGAAGGCCTAAATGATTTTTTCCTCTCACCATTGCTCAGTTGGGAAGACAGCAGGGCTGACACAAAATGATTTTAACCTGTTCTGTTTTTAGCTGAATAACTCAAAGGGTTACTTATATTATTTACATTATTCAGGCTGTTATCCTCATCTTCATTGCCATATTCACAACGTGTCAGCTGTTGTACACTGACCTTCTTCAGGTGACTGAAATTTCAAACCGAACTGTCTGGGAGTAAATTGTTCTAGTTCCACATGCCATGCCCCTTCCAGATGTCTCAGTTATTTCCCTTTAACTCAACTCTCTATGTTTTGGTTCACCACTTCTGTAGCCTGGTATTGAACTCACAACTTTTTGGGTCTAGTCACTAGATCTAATCAATGCCTTTATCCACTGGGCCATGTGTCCTTGAGAGCCCAACTCTGGATATTGAAGGTTTTGAGAAGTATGGAACTACCTCTTAATTGCTGTTGTTCACAGGTTCACCCAGACCCTTGGGTGGTAGCAAAATTATTCTCCTAATTATGGGCAAATAAAAACCATCAAACAGAAATAAAACACTATGAAATTATAAAAATACATTTTTATAGCAAAATGACCAACAATACATATTTATAGTTAAAATTACCAAATTAAATAAAGTTTGATTCAAAATTAAATGGAAATAAGGAGTTGATTTGCTGTTAAAAGAAATCAATCAATCTTCCAGTTGAGCTTCTCCTCCCCAACGATATTCAGTCACCCCCCAATCACCATCATGGGCAACAAGGCCTTTTAAAAAAAAAAAAAATTATTCATGGGCTCAGCCAAAATATTACCCATTGAACCTAATAGGAATTTCATGGTGATTATTCAATTGTAAAAAAATCCTTGGAATGATTCAACTAGCCTTATTCATATTCCTCCCCGAATCAAGGCAGAGAGTTCAACCCATCAAGAAGTCAACTGACTGACCAACTTACCAATTACATTCAACTGATGTTTATCATTACCCCAACAAGATGGCACCAAAAATAATGAAAATCTGCTCTAAGGGCATGAATTCTGGGCCTTTATTTCTGTATAAGTTTTATTTGTTTCCTTCGTTGAACATCCCTGTTGTAATCTCCATATAACCCCTTTGAAGATGGCTCATGTGAGCTGAAAGTTTATATCAAGGAACAGCATAATAAAAAAATATCCAAATGTTGGACAGTTTTTGTCTTTATTTTCTAAAGCCACTATATGAATTTAGAATATTCAATGATCAAACATAATAGACATTTTTTTATTTGCTATATTTAAGAATATATGTTTGAATAATGATCTGTTATCCTATACATATATATATATATATATATATATATATATATATATATATATTGATACATTTAAAAAAAAAATAAGATATTGACAATTTTTAAAAAACCATCCATCTACCTAAGATAAACTGATGATATTCTTATATTAGTTAAAAATACAGATGAAATTTCAATTTCAAAAATTGTTTCCAAATTAATTAATTCTGTCCTTAAATTTAAATGTATAACTCAATACTAACAATAAAAACTCCCTTCCTTGACATATTGATAAACACAAATAATAAATAAATTTTAAAATTTCACCATAAAAAAAAATCTACTTATATTTATGTACAATTAACTTTTAAGAATAAATACCCATATTACTACAAAATAGCAATTATAAAGAATCTAATACATCGTGCAGAAACTAATTCATTCACAAAAATAAATGAACTACATAGATACAAAGCAACTAAAGAACATAAAACAAACATTATTAATAATAGCTTTCCAAACTATATTGTTGAATGAACAAATAAGATGCTTTCTTAGAAATATCAAACATATTATATGCAAATATATATGTTATACCATTTTTTTAATAATCTTAAAAAATAATAATTTCCTATATTGATTGAAAATATATTGTACTGTTCTTGTCATTTTGATAATGGCTTTGTAATTGAAAGCTTAGATTGGATTAAAAAATATGTATCAATATTTTTTATTTTCTTTCTTCGTTTAATGATAATGTTATTAAACTTATTTTTTTGTTATGAAAAAATTTACATAAAATAAATAGATTTCTTGTCTATATTATTTAATGAAACATGTATGAATGAAAAAATCTTTTATAAATATACATACATTATATATATATATATATATATATATATATATCTATGTTTTAGGGTTATTCAAAAAAATGAACTGATTTCATTTTAATAAATTTTAATAAGGAAAAAAATAGAAAATTTTGCCAAGTTTGGTTACCATTCTACTCAAAATTTTTTTTAATCTAATTTTTACAAATTTTTAATATTTTACCAACCTGCAGTACAGGCAATATCAATGTGATAAGAGAATTCCTCTCCCAGATGCATATGATGATTCACTGAGTTGTTCACTGTTGTTATTCAATGCTTAAATCATCAAGTTAATAACTGTAATATAGTAGAACATAAAATATTTTTCTTTTATAAATGTAACCCCACAAGAAAAAATCACACAAGGTGATGCCTGGGGATCTCAAATACCAAAACAAAAAAATTTTTGAGCCCCTTCTGACCTTAGACCATCACTGAGAAACTACTTATCACATGCTAGATAAATGCGATTGAGAGATCTGAGAATACATGGCTAGCTCAATTTGTTGATATCTTTTATTTCCCTTTTTATGCCTCAAAAAAAATAAGATTCTCACCATTTTGTCCCTTTGAAACTCATGGTTGTCCTGGACTTTTTTCCTTTAAAGAGAAAAAAAAAGTGGAAAAACTTTTTTTTAACACCATTCCAAATGTTCTTAAGAGGGGGCACATTAATGTTGAATTGCCTTTAAAAGCAATCTACATCGTAACAATAGTGAATTTTTTTTTGTTCTCTTTGAGAATGTAAAATGCCTTTTTTATCATAAATTGCCATTCTGGGGTGTAGACAAACAACTGAATGGTGAATTTTATATGACTATAGCACCCCTGAAGCTATTCAAAACTTAAAAAACTCTTTCAAATAATCACTTAAGATTCTATGATGATGTTTGAGAACTGAAACAAAGCATCATGAAATCAGTTCATTTTTTTTAAATAACCCTTAAATTTCCCATCCTATATATATATATATATATATATATATATATATATATATATATATATAATTTCATTAATGATATTTTAGACTGCTTTCACTAAACAGCCAATTATTCAATCAGACAATTTAAACCAGATTTATTTAAGTCAGGATGGGAGGAATTTTTTTGTACCCCTTTTTTTTAATACTATTGTTCACCCAACACAAGACCTAAGAGCCAGTCAAGGTAGAACAACTGAATGAGGTTGTTATTTTGACCGACATAAAAAACAGAGTTAGATGTTTGTATTATGAAGGTATGTGGGATTGATAATGTTTGACACTAGATTTGAGTTTAATAGTATAGTAATTGGGGAGGAATCTTTTCAGGTGTCTGTTCAACAAAGGAACAGTTCTGTGGAACTTCCTCCTTATTAATGGAATACAATGGAAATGAGAATGAATTGATCCTATGTACATGGCATGATGGATACTAGCTGTGAAGGTCTGGATTGGTGAAGAATTCAGGAAATATAAAAGATTTACTGGAAATATATTTTAAGAAGTTATACTTACAATGCGTCACCATTCAAATATTAACTCTTCTTATATACATTTGGTAAAAGAACCTGTAATTTGTAATCATTTTTCTAAGACTTGATGGTATTTTATTCATATTTAATGCTGATGTACAGGGCCATAACAACTAACTGAAGGGAACAAGAAAGGTGGAGACAGGTTATGATATTTGGCTAGTCTGGTACAAGGCCAGTTAAGGTGTAGGAGAATAGGATGATTGTCACTCACAGATATTCTGAATAGTGGTAAAGGTATACCAGAATTGAAAATTCTAAGCATTATCTGGGCTTGAACACAAATGTTTTTAACACATACAGAAATATGCTTTTTATTATACTAAAGTTCCTCCAATACAAGGCTTGAGAGACACTTAAGGCAGCAAGTTACTATTTAAATAGTTTGTCTTTTTTTTAATCATTTCGCTCAAAGAAAAGTAGTAATGCCACTAGAATGCAGGGTGGGGGTTACAGGGATTGAAAGTGAAAGAGAATGAGAAGACTGAGAATAGGGAGGATCAAGGAAAGACCAAAAAAGGAACAGGAAATTTTAGTTATCAGGGAAGCAAGAAATATGAAAGAGGAGGCGGTAGGAAATGAAAATTATGATGAGGAGGTATAGATAATGATTGACCTTTGACTTGAAGAGGTTAAGTTTGTAGATTTTAGGCAAGCATCTATGTGGGAATCTGTCCCATAGGCAAAAAAAAGTTCTTGAACAAAAAGTTATGTGAAAAAATCATTTCTCATTACATTTATCTTTATGGAGAAAATGAGAGTGATTCAACTATGTGGAAGTATCACGGTGTCTCCTAGCTGTAAAGGTCTTAACTGGTTGAACTAAAGAAGAGAGCACTCATCTAAACATTTGCCATGGAAACAGCAATAAATTTGCAATATTGTGTCTCTGGGAAAGAGGTTGTAAAATGGAAACTAAGTCTTTCTTCACAAGACTGTATAAACGATTTTAAAGGTTATCAAATAAATGGAAATTGAGGAAAATCAGCAATTTTAGTTTTAAATGATAACATAATAAATAATAAATGTCAATGTCAATCAAGTCACACTTTTTTTTTTTAATTAAAAACATTCCAACTCTCTAACTTTCAATAGCTCATGTTACACAAATTTTGGATTCCCAAGTTTTCATTACTGTGATTGTTTTTGGTGATTTTTTGCAACAAATATTTTTGCACAATAACAATTTCTATAACTTGGAAATAAATTTGGGAATAATCAAAATTAATTGCAAAATCCAGCAAAAGTCACCAATTAAATAAAAATAATTGTTTGTACAGAAAATAAGGACCTATGTAAATCAAATTGTCTTTAAATTAAGTGGCAGTAGAAAAATTATTGTTGAACTTTTAAAAGTAAGCTTAAATATTAATGCAATACTTAATTGCAGCAATCAATTTTGAGTTCTTCTGTAATTTATTGTTGTCTATCACATACAGCACTACTATGCCTTGCAAAAAGAAATCTCTGTCAACATAGGACCAGATTGCAGTCAAAAGAGCTAAGTCTTCAATGAGGAAAAGAAAGTCCTGTGCAAATGAAAACCCAGATCAAATGGCGACCAGGAGAGCTTCCAATGCTTAAATGCCACCCAGTATGGTGGCTTTTAAGCTAGTACACATTTTTAATTCTACCATTCATCCAAGCATTGAATATTGCTATCACATATGGTCTGGAGATTTTACTATATATTTAGAGATTCTTGACAAAATACAAAGAAAAATCTGCAATATTATCAGTCTTGACTTAGCATCTCTGCTTCAGTTTCTTTCCCATCACTTAACGTTGCTTCTCTGTTGAAAAGACTGACCAACCTTTCCCTTCTTACAACAATAGTTTCAACTACTTAAATTAGCTGTTTCTTCTTCTATGTGTTGCATATTTTCAGGATGTGGGTGATTATGGCTCTCAAAAGATGGTTCACTTTGTTGTGATAGACAATTTTTCTTGATAAAATCTATCTTACATATTCATAAGTCTACCATTCATCCAAACATTGACTATTGCTATTACATATGGTCTGGTGCTCCTGCTATGCATTTAGAGATTCTTGATGAACTCCAAAGAAGAATCTGCAATGTTATTGGTCCTTAACTGGCATCTCAGCTTCAGTCACTTTCCTACCATCGTAACATAGTTTTCCTCTACCTTTTCTATAAATACTTTCATGGTAATTGTTCTGATGAACTTTCCTGTAGGATACCTAGACATTATGTATTTAAGTGCAGTACTAGATTGGCGGCAAGGTCTCATCATTTTTTCTGGTTGAAATAGGTAGGTGTAATTGTCAGTTCTATACTAACAGTTTCTTCTACTGTACTTCTCACTTGTGGAACTCTCTTCCAGTTTCTTGCTTCCTAGTCAACAATGATCTTTAAAAATTTAAATGCAATGTCAATCATTATCTTTTGTTTTCTTAATTCCTGTTCATTTATTGTTCTCTCTCAGTAATAGTGTTTTATTTTCTCATATTCTCTAATACTCAGTAACCCTTTGTGTCTTAGAGCTTTTATTACCTTGCTTGGGGTGAAATGAATAAAAAGAAAAAATAGTCCATTTTTAGTTTAATCTGACTCTTGTAAAGATAAAGCATGGCAGGAGGAGTCAGATACTTTCTGGAGCAATAAAATGAGCTGACCATTTTCCAGTTTCTTTAGCAATGGATTATGAATAAATGCAGTGTCATTCATTATTGTTATGGTAATTTACCCATGCATGCATGGACTCTCCCAGCTATAAATAGGAGCAGGTACTGCCTTTTTGGAGAGGGAAGTTTCCAGCAGTCAGCTCTGACAGTTGGACTGAACATTATTGCTGTAACACTCCTGTTTGTATATGTTTGTATTACTGTTTCTGTTAATATATTTGTTTAACTCAATTCCTCTCTTTGTATCTTTATTTCTGACTCTAACAAGGCCACAACAGTTATCTTCTGTCTTCTTAATTCCTATACTTTTATTGTTCTCTCTCTGTAATAGTGTTTTTTTTTTCTCATCTTCTCTAATACTCAGTAAGACCTTGTGTCTTAGAGGTTTTATTACCTTGCTTAGGAGGTGAAATGAATAAAAAGTTAATTAAATTTTAAGTTGGTATCCACTCACTAGGAATATTGTATCTTCTTAATAATTTTCAATAAAAAGATGTTTTTATTTTGCCTGAAACTGATTAACAGAATATGTTCTAATAATGTGTCCACTATAATTTGAACTTGTTTAATTTGTTTCCAGTAGAAAATCTTAATCTATGCAGATTTTCTTCACAAACATAATATAAAAATAATTATTTTAATGGATCATATATTAATATAATTCAATATATAATTAGTTTTAACCTGTGAAAATTTAACAGTTTTCCTATTTGAATTTTCTGATGAATCTTAATTCTTAAGTTAATGATTGAGTAAGCTCATGGTGAGTTCTGCGACAATAAAATATCCATAGAAATTCCCCTATTGTATCATTAAATATTTGAGCTTAACAACTTTAACAAAATATTGCAATAATAACAATCATAAAAGCACATATCATTCTGCCTGTACCTCCCTTCTCGGACTTTTGGCTAAGATCAAAGTGTAGTATCTGTTCACATCAGCTTAATCTGATTCTCTCTCTCTCTCTCTCTCTCTCTCTCCAATTCTAGCTTTCCTTTTTTCTTTCAGAAACAGCATAAAAGGAAAGCATGGAGAAAAAGCTGTGAAAATTACATGATATACCTATTTGAATTTTCTGATGAATCTTAATTCTTCAGTTAATGATTCAGTAAGTTCATGGCGAGTTCTACGACTATAAAATATCCATAGAAATTCCACTATAGTATCTTTAAATATTTGAGCTTAACAACTTCAACAAAATATTGCAATAACAATTATAAATATAGATGCTGGTCATTATTTAAAGAAGTAAGGGGGTACAAATGAAAAGATTTGAAATTCACAACTTTTTCCATTTCTCATTGAAACTAAATATTGTCTTTTCCCATCTTCCCATGCATTAAAATGAAATAGTCTATTATTTATGAGGTATTGGCAGTGGACATTAAACACTTCTATCTTCTCTCCTTTCTTTCATTTTCTCACTGAAACCAAGTAGTACCTTTTCCCCCTCTTTCCAGGTATTATAACAGAATAGTTAATTATTTATAAGGTATTGGCAGGACATAGTGGTTGTGCAAAATAACAAATGGAGGGTCAAGCAAGGTAATTAATTTCTAGATAGCCTTTAGATATATAGATGGAATAAGCTTCGGAGTAGAGAGGTATAAAAAAGAAAAAGAAATTTTTGATACATTTTGATATTGTTTTAAAGGAAGAAACAGTAGTCAGTGGAGTATAGTAGTAGTAGTACTATTATTACTAGTTGTGAAGGTGGTGTTACTAATAAATTTGTTGTTATTGTTATATTATTATTTTTTCCTTGTGGCGATTCCTTTTATTACAATTTCAAAGAATTAGAACTGATATGAAAAGAATAAAAATAAAAATTGAATTAAAAAAATGTTCTCTTTTTACCTGGAGCATGTACAGACATGTTTGATCATCTCAACATGCTGTCAAAACTTGGCTCTTTTCAATACCCCAGTAACAAATGCTATTCATGGAAGAATGTGTTAGAATAAAAAAATCAACATATTTCCTTCTATAAATCTTTTCTATATGTCCAAGCAGCAAACTGATAAAATAAATTTTTTGATCGGAGTTCAAATTTTGGCTAAAGTACATTGATATCAGATTTCTTCCAAAGCACTTATAAAACATGGGCCCAAACATGCCTGCATCTAACCTCTCACCAATTGTCTTAACTATGAAAAGAAAAGATTTCTTCTGATGGTAATGATAATATTAGCCATTTCCTTAGGAAATATTTGACATTCATTGCCAGAGCAACCAGCGAAGTCTTTCAAACCATTCTATTAAAACATTTTTTTTAGGAAAATAGGTTTCTCAAATGTAGGAACTATTATCACTACTTCCGGTATTGATGGGGATTTCCTTCCTAACCTTTTGTTTGAAGTAGTATAGAATGTCAACATCTTGATTGTGTCATTATTTTCTCTTTGAGTTACATCTGTTATCCATTTTAGTTGTTGCTGCTGTTGAAAGTCCACAAATTGATTCTGTTATTTGGTTGATTTTGTTTAGCAGCATATCAACTTCTATTGGTTATTTAATGTCGAAATCTAAATAGTTTTAACATCATTTCATGACTTTAACTAAATATATTTTGAATGTAATTGTATGCCTTCAACTACAGATAAAATGTATTGTTGGTCATTTTGCTTTAAAAATGTATTGCTGTTAATTTTACTATAAATAGGTATTGTTGGTAATTCTCTTTATATAAAAATGTAGCACTAGTATTTTTACTATAAAAATGTATTTTTATAATTTCATAGTGTTTTGTTTTTGTTTGGGGGTTCACTATTTGCCCATAACTGGGACCCTAACAGGTGCTACCACCCCGGGTCAGAGTGGACCTGAGAATAACAGCAATTAAGAGATGGTTCCAATTTCTCAATCAGAGGCCTTGCTGCTGGATGTAGTTTATCATCATACCCAGGTCTGTTATTTGGTACAGGTTTTGGTGTTTCTGTAGCATTAGAATAGATGGTTCAAAGAAGAATGGTCCATGCTATGACATTCAGATATTAAATCATTTATAAAAGGCATGAGCCTAAATTTGCCTGCATCTAACCTATCTCCAATTATATTAACTATTATGATTGATATGCAAGGATAGATATCTTCTGAAGCACTTATGGAAGGCATGAGCTCAAACTTGCCTACCCCTAACCTATCACTAATTATCTTAACTTTGAAGGTTGATAAGCAAGGAAAGATTTTTTAAAGCACTTATAAAAGGCATGAGCTTAAATTTTGCCTGCACCTAACCTATCTCCAGTTATCTTAACTATCATGGTTGATAGGCAAGGATAGATATCCTCTGAAGCACTTATAGAAGGCATGAGCTCAAACTTGCCTAGACCTAACCTATTACTAATTATTTTAACATTGATAGCTGATAGACAATAAAAAATTTCTAAATTATTTATAAAAGGCATGAATCCAAACTTGCCTGCATATAACCTATCACTAATTATCTTAACTTTGATGGTTGATGGGCATGGTGAACGCAGTAGATCAATTATCTTCAAAAAATTAAAAAAGATTAGACCTGTCGGCCATGTTTGCAATGAATTAGAAAAAAGATAAAATTTATTGCTTTACCTGAAAAGGCATGAAAAATATTAAGTTTTGATAATTTTCTTTGATTAAAATAACAAGTTTCTATGTTGAAATTCTAAAATTACTGGCAAGTACTTTTGGTAATTTTAAGATGAAGTTTTGTCATTATTCCAGAATTTACTCTGACCAGTATCCTCACCTTTGTTATTTTGATCACTCATTTGACTGCTATAAAGTATTTCTTGTGTTGTCTGAATTTCTAAAATTATCTATTCAAACTAGTTTCATCTTTGTTGCTTTGATCATTATTCCATCAATTATTCAGACAAATGTTCTCATCTTTGTTATTTTGATTCTGAGTTTGGCTGACATGTTTTGAGGCTTTTCCGATGTTGGCTGAATGCTACAGATGAAGTCTTGTCGTTATTTCATGATTTATTAAAACAAATACCCTTATATTTGTTGCTTTGATCACTCATTTCTCTTCTTCTAAGGCATTTCTTGTGTTGTCTGAATTTCTAAAATTATCTATTCAAACTAGGATCCTCACCTTTGTTGTTTTGATCACTAATTTGATTGGTGTTTTGTGAGACATCCTTTATGTTGTCTAATGATCTGAATTGATGTTTTGTCATTATTCCATTGAATATTCAGACTAATATCCTCATCTTTGTTATTTTGATCACAAGTTTGACTAACATGTTTTGAGGCTTCTCTGATGTTGTCATTATTTCATGATTTATTAAAACGAATATCCTTATATTTGTTATTTTGATCAGTTGTTGATATTTTGTCATTATTTCATTGATTATTCAGTCTAATATCCTCATCTTTGTTCTTTTGATCCCGAATTGGACTGGTGTGTTGTCACACCTTCTTTATGGTGTCTGCACTTACGAGTGGAAGTGTCAGTCTCTAAGTCTTAGAATTTCTGAAAATTAAATTACCTGTCTTTAATTATCGTATGGTTAAAGTACGTAAAATTCAATAACCTTAATTCAAGTAGGTTATTATTTCAACTGTAGACAAGCGGAAATTATCTAATTTGTTTAAAGTTAAAGTCAGGCTATGATTGACGTTTTATCCGAAAGTTTAAGTTCAATGTTGTAGGTTTACTAAGACTAAGTCTTATGAGTGACAGCTTCGTATTATTATTTTTTTTTTTAGTTTGATTCAGGCCCTTCAACTTTGCAAAAGTTGTTTTAAAATAATAAGAATCGAAAGTGGATATTTTAGAAATATGTCTACAGAAAGGGAGTTTTTTTTTTTTTTTAAATCTCTCTCGTGTACCCCCACTTTTTTTTTTTTTTTTTTAGAACAAGTGTGTTTCGGAGTGATGTCATTGAAAATTTAGTGTCAATGGTAACATATTGGTAAGCGAAGTACATTGTATCACGTGACCACGATGTCTCTCGCTATTTAAAGGAGTTGAATTAAAAAAATCGTCATTTTAAAAAAAAAAATGCTATTATTTTATTTCTGAAAGAATTATCAATTACAGTCAACAAGTTTTGAAAGTGGTTTTGGGAGATGAAATAAAATTTATGAAAAAAAAAATATTTAAAAATCTTTTTTATTTTTACTTACCTGGAAATTTTTCAGATTTATAAAAATTTTCTCTCATCTTTTGCTTTTTTTCAATAAAAAGGAAATGAATACCCGTTATTATGTTTTTACAATAAAATTTAAAAAGAAAAAAAACCAAAGTTAGTTATTTCTACCAACTTTTAGAGTTTTTTATCAGACTGACAGAAAAAGTTAATTTGAATTTCTCAAACTATGTTAAAAGCTTTTAAAATCAAAATAAACAATAATTTATTTATGAAATTAAAAAAAAAAAAACTTTAAAAAATTTCGTTTTGAGAAATTATCAATTATCTCCCTGGAAGCCGTTTTTTTTCCTTTTATAAGTTGTCGTCCAGCAGATACACTACTATTCTGTTTCAACATGGCCTTAGAGATAAGTCATCTTCGCTCAGAACATCTTTCAGTTTTTCTGTTTGTAAATGACGAAGCTTGTCTCAACGGCTATTTTTTTTAAACGTTAACAATTATTTTTTCTCTGAAGTATTGTTTGCTATTTACACAGACTAGCGAAATTATTTTTGTACTTTCATTGTTTTTTGATCTTTGAAATGGTACTGAGTTATTTTTTATTTACTTTGGGCTTGGCAAAGAAAAGCTAAAAAACACAGATTGAAGAAAAGAACAATAATTCATATGAAAAAAAAAGTTGTGTAGGGAGATGAACATAAAGTTTTTATTTTAAATAGATATCTCTAGTAATGTCGGTAACTGAAAGAACTCCCATCACAAAAAAAAGTAACAAGATAGTACTTGTTTCTTTAATGCACTGAATACAATTATTCAAAAAGTAAAAAAAAAAAAAAGTCACAATATTGTGCCATGTGCGTGTGTGTTCAGCTTGAGCAATATACTATCTTATTTTTGGGGAAGCTCGATTTTTTTACCTGAACGAAGGAAACTTGAGCCTGATTGAAAGCATATTTGGTTCTTCGATTATGGATCAAGATTGTGAGTTTTGGAAAAAAATTGTGAAATGGGTTGGTAGGAGATTCAATTTCCGCATTTTAAAAATAAATATAAAAATATAACCCTAACTCGGCTTTCTTTACTTAATGATGGTATTTGGGCGGTTTCAACTTTTCAATTACGGATCATTAATTAAAGTACGTACACACAAATATATACATACATAGTTCCAATGTAATAACCATGGAATATTAGTGTTTGAGCCTTAAGCGTGTATGTTCAATGAAATTCGCACATAATCATGTGACAGTGGCACCATGTGTAGCCCTAAATCTAGAACACACATACGATATATTCAATCCGGTATTTAACTGTTGGTTACTTGTCAGTCGGAGTCCACGGTAATATGAAATTTGCTATATTTTTATACTCAATATTAGTACGTACTGGAAATAGAGTTTGTAGATACCGACATTGTGGACATAGGACTTAACACTGCATGGTGACTGTCGTCAGTCTTCCTAATCGATCCTCCGACCACACAGTCTATCTATACAAATATATATATATATATGTGTGTGTGTGTGTGCCTATGAATGACTGTAATGCGTTACATATGTGATCGTGTATACGTAACTAAAGCGAGAATTGGTTAGAAATAATATAACAGCAGTGTTAATTGTGCAGTAGCAAGTCAGCCCTATTGCAGTAGTACTGCAGTGGACTTCCAGCCTGGTTTCCGCTGAGTGGTCCACCTTGACACGGAAGGTTCGGGAGTTACCCCTATCTTGGCAGGGAGTCCCGGGGCATTAATGCGTCATTTGACAGGAAGTGATCGGCAGCAAATACCGCAGACGGTGATATTCGGTGTAAAAATAAAAGACACTTTAACGAAGAAAAGCGAACTTAATTGCATACATAAGAATAATTAAATTCCTTATTATTTTTATGATTTGTTGTTTTTAGTTTAGTTAATGACTTAAAGTGTTGTTGCATCAGCGCCTGTGTCGGTTGCTATTGTAGTGAGTGCGGGCCTGGCACATGTGAGAGCGAGAGTGAAACTCAAGGTTACGCGGATCGGATTTTTTTTTTTAGGAAAACTCTCGTTTCCTTTTTTTATTTTTCGGACTTTCCCCCTTAAAAAAGAAAAAAAGAGAGAGAGAGAGAGATAGATACAAAAGGTGCTAAAAAAAAAGAAATAAAGATCCACAAACCGAGAGTTTTCGTAAAGCACGCGTTTTTTTTTTTTTTTTTTAAAAAAAAAAAAAGACTACAGCCAAAAGTTTTTGGTTTAAAAACAACCGATTTCCTTCTTGAAAACAACAACAAAAAACACTTTTTAAGTCAAAAGACGAGAAGAAACATTCTTAACAGATAGGTAAGTGTAAAAGAAAACATTTTTCTTTACTCTAAAGTGATGGGGGTTCAACCTTTTATTATTTCTATGTATTATTCTGATCACCGAATTTTGGGCCATAAGTTCGACTTTGCTCATGTCTTTATCGCTTTTCTCTAAATTTAAAAAAATATTGTTTTAATTAGCTGATATTATATCATATTGTTGTTTACCCATATTTTCTCCAGGTTTAAAATATTAATAATAAAAAAAAAGAAGTCAGAAATCCCTTCTCCAATTTCTCCTTTTCTGTAGTCACGTGTAGCACCTCATGTCTTAGTTTCTTTAACCGGACACCTCCTTCAAAAATGAACTTTTTTTGTCATTACTTCTTAGAAAAACCATTGAAATTCCTCTACTTTTCGACAGTAATACTTGACCTTTGTCAGTGCAGATTCATTTTTATTCAAATGTTTTTTTAATTCTCAAATTTTTCTTTGAATTTTAAACATTTTAAAACTTGCTACTTTCTTAGTTACATCGGACGCCAAGGGGAATTTTTTTTTTTTTTATTTGAAAAAAAAAATGTAGAAGTCTTTATGAAAGAAAAAAAAAAAAAAACTTTTAAAAAAGTTTAATTTATTGATATATTGAATCTAAATCCTACAAAAACTTTTGATACTGTTCGTGCAGGTTTTTTTAAAATTTCAAAATAAAACAAAAAAAAATCGGATATTTAATGATTACATTGACCATGAAATCACATTTTTCAAGTTCTGGGTGTGTAGATCTAAAACTCACTTTAAGTTTTAAATTAATCGAATTTCAGAATATTTTTCTCTTTAGAATTAATTGATAAATTTGAGGTTAATTTTTGTCTTTATTCCTAAAAAATATTTCTGAAAAATACTTCATTATGCATTTATTATTTTTATTGAAGTGTCCAAAGTTTCCTAAATGAATGCGTAGAGACTTTAAAATCTTCTGTTTATAGACTTTTTCCAATTTTCCTTTAATGTTTAGCAAGCTAAAAAGTATCTCTCTTTGAAGGAAACTGAAAAACTTAATATAGAATCCTCTATATTGTCCCATAATACTTTAACATTTAAAATAAGAATCTTATTTTACTTTACTTCCCCAAAGTCATTTAACTTATTTGATGTTGATTTTTAAATCTGTTTGATTTTCATCATCAAATGCAGTTATTTTATATAAGAATACAGAATGTAATTGATATTAAATAAAATAAATCTTGTATGAACTCTTGAACTACTCAGCTTTTTGCACATGGCCTCTTCTTTTTTTAGAGGACGACGTGGAGACCAACCCAAACCGTTGCTTCTAAAACTCTACATTGTTTCAAATATTTTTCAGTGAATTTTTCTTTTTGGTTTGCAATTTAACCGAAAAAAAAAATAGTATGTTGTCCTTTTGTAGGCCGAGATAAAATATATAAAATACTTATCGTTCTAATTAATAAGAAAAGTAAAGGTGGGGGAAAACTCGACTTTGAATGTGAGGGAGTTCAGAGCGCCGTCGACCCCCCCCCCCTGCTGCTTTTTTGTAATCAGTTAAATTGTTCCTAAAGTCAAGAAAATCGGTTTATATTTCCTAAAGTCTTTATTGGTATCTAAACTGATTCATGAAATATATACGCTTACCCTGTCATAGTTTAATAAATACTAAACAGAAAGCTTTAAAAGTTATTTAAAGAAGTAAAGGTGAATAAGTCTTGCTTGCTGGATTCTATATAGCGTGAGGAGACCTCAAGATGGCGGCCTCCTTCCCGGTCTATTGAGTTGCGGGAGGAGGAGATTTGTGAAAGGGTACCTCCTCCTACTGTTATATAAATATCTGCTACGCCTTCGACTCTTCCTCCCTCTTCCTCTTTCCTCCACCTTTCTCTTTAAATCTTTAAAAAGATCCTCTACCAGATCGGATTCTCTCCACTCCACTTCGTTTTACCACTCTTCGCTTTGATACGGCTTTATTTATTTCTCCGATTCAATTATTGTCTTCAAGCTCAACACCAAACGTAAGTGGAATGATTTATTCTCCCGACCCGCTGCCTTGGTTCGCTTTTAGCAGCAGCATTTTCAGTTTTATTCGTAGCTTTTTCTTTTCTTTTTTTCTTTTAAATTCTATCTTGGTTTCCTCCCCTCTCTCTATTTTTTTTCTTCTCCCGCAAGGCCAGACATCTTTTTCTAAAATGCAGCATCAGCCTCGACTTGGATGAGGGAAAATATTTCTTTTTTTTTTTTCTCTTTCTTTCTTTAAAGAAAGAAGATAAATCAGAGGGAGAGTGGGTGGGGATAAGGAAGGAAATTACGCCAAGTTCTTAATTTTCACTCCCTTAGATACCCCCCCTTTATTTCAATCTTTCCGTAACTCTATATCGTTTCTTATTCTTCTGTCTTTCCCCAGGACGGTCATCATTTGATTTTTTTTTCTTAATAATCGCCTCATATTTTCCATATAATTGATCGTGGTCTCTCAACGAACCAGGGGTTGGACAAAATAATAAAAAAAAAATCAGTTTTGTTAGAAATCTGCATAAAAAACACTACCTTTTTATTGTCTGTTTCTTGATTATTAAAATTCCTTTTTCTCCATAACGGTTTCAGACTCTACTTGCCTAACATATTCGACTTCTTAGAAAATACATGAAAATCTATTATTTTCTTTTTCTTCTTTCTCCTTCAGTTTCACCCATGAAATATTGATATTATTGTTAATATATGTAAATACCTTCCGATCTAAAAACAAAATACTTATACTTTTTAGATTGCATATGCGTGCAATTGGTGTTGTCTTAATCGTCGGTAATCACACGCAGAAAGAAGCGGGTTATTTTCCATTCTTCTATTTCCAATAATTAACTTCTTTTAGCCTAGACTAGCATCAGAAACCGGAATATCTTTCCTTTTTATATATATTATCTCAGTTTCCATAAATGATTGATACATATAATTAAATTTCTGATGTAAATGATTCATCGTTGCAAGTTAGAAGATTTGAGATATTCGTTACATCCCGGTTATTTCGATTATGTGCATCCATATTTAAGAGCACGAATATACGGATGTACATACAATGGGTAACAAAATTACTTCACTATATCATAGAATGATTTGTTTTTAAAAATTTCTCCGTATTCCTTGAGAAAGCTAATTAATTGTATGTAATGTACATCACTCAACGTGTGATTTGTGTGTACATACGTGACTACTACTGTAGTATGTCTGTTGTGGCTCCACTTTAAGCACCTCTAATGTTGTTACCCTTAGTGTTGGGGTCTGTTTCAATCCGAAAAATTCCTTGTTCAGACATGATCACTTTTACTTAATTTATTACTATTAAATGTTTGAAATATATATATATATATATATATATATATATATATATATATATAATATTCTACTGCTGCTGCTCCCCCCTTTCTCTTCTGGCTGTGACCTGAACAGCTGAGAGTTCACCTTACCCATTACAACATACCGCATTTAAATACCACCAATTGTTAAACCTTGTACATTCTCATGTATTTCGAAGGCCAATTTAAAGGCTTTTTGTCTATGGAATTCGATCGGGTTTTCACTTTCTCTCCTTTGTTCATAAAAAGGATTTTTATTTTTTAATGATAATAATACGGCAAGTGGTTGTAGTAGCCATATTGATGATAGTTTAATTAATAATATGGTAATCTGTAAAACTGACCCTTGCCGTTTTAATTACATAATTTAATTATCTGAATTTTATTCCTTTTACTTGTCTCTTCAATTAATAATGGTCATGTATCGTGATTATAGTCACTTTTTTCTTTTTTTTTTTTTTTTTTTTTTTTTTTTTTTTTTTACTTTGTGTGACCCTGTCTCATTTTGAGCAAATCTAGTATTTTTTCTTCTATCTTTCATCTGTTAAGTAAAAGGAAAAAAAAATGGATAATTGTACATTTAAGTGAAATGCAATTTCCCATTCGAATGTGACTGCTAAGAAAATAGCTCAAATCGAAACTGACTATTCTGATGTAACAAAATGATCATACATTAACTTCTGACGTGTGTGTGTGTATATATATATATATATATATATATATATATACACACACACACCAATAAATGTAAAATATTTTTGTAGTATTTCTCTAGAAAATAAACGCTCACTTATTTTCGTGGTCGGCTTTATATTGAAAACAAGGATAGTTTTCAGTCCTTAAAATAGAGCCCCCACTGTTACTAAGGCATAGCTGCCTAGAAAATAGAATCAACAAAAAGTTAATGTCTAAGCATACATTTATGAGTCTGAGACTCATTCAGATAATTAAGTCCTATGTAAGTGTTTTTTTCTTTTTAATTCTTGTGCTCATGGATGGCTGTTAGTGAGAAACTCTAACTATTTTTTTCTTCTTTCTACAAAGAAGCCACGAGAATTTAGTCAAATGGATCAATATGCTGCTCTCTGCTAATGATATCTTTCTGCCAACATAGCCACGTTTAAAATTAGGATTGGGCAAAAAAGAAATTTCACTAAACAAACTTAGCAAATAAAGAAGCCTTCAGTTCTTTTCAAAATGCTTGGAGAAAATAAAAGTTTATTACTAAAAAGTAACTAACATTTAAATAGACTATAGTTCTTATGACTCTAACCTTATTAAAACTTGTTTTTATCATAATGTCCAAGAATGACATTTCATCTGTTTTTTCATACTGAAACCTTGAACAAAACAAAAGTTAATTTTACCTGTTTTTATTTATTTTATTTTAAGGCAATTTCACCATCAAACAATTTTGATCAGTCTGTTCACCATTCATCAAGTAACTTGATCTTGTCCCATGGGTTCAGTTAAGTAAATTGTAAGCTGTCATCTGATGATGATTGAAGAACAATCTGGTTAAAAGAAAAATAGAGAGGTTCCTAGTGCTCTCTCTCTCAATCTTTTCATCTCCTCCTCTTCTTCCTCCTCCTCACCGTGGAAATTGACATTGACCAAGCTGTTCACATTTGGTGCATCAAGGTTTTTGAACCTGGATCCAAGCCAATTTCTTTGACACTAGCGTCTTGCTTTCTTTGATTTAAATACTCTACTCCCTATTTACTTAGGCTTTTGTTTTTGTTTTTGTTTTTTTTTCCTCGTTTATTTTATTTATTTATGTATTTTTTAGTAAAAACACATCTTTCTGTGAAAACTTTTTTTTTTTTTTCTCATTTTAGAACTTGGCTCTAAAAAATAGAATATTTCTTTTGATCCAGGATTTCCCCAAAGTATTTAAAAATAACTGCATCTTCTTGTCATTTAACATTATTATATATTGTTCAGTTAAATTTAAGATCTGACCATATGGGCATTTCTACATATAGCTTTTTTTATATATCTATATCTATATATATATATATATATATATATATATATATATATATATATATATATATATAAAACATTGATTGCGTTCTCTGATTCCTTTTTTCATAAAGGAGAATTCTTGAAGTGTAGAATGTTTCTATAAAGTGTTGGGATGATGAGCTTTTGCATGGAAATATGTATGTATATGTAATGTAAGGTGATTGTCTATGGAAGCTAAACTTTTGTGTCATGCTGACAAAGATGATTGCTATCAGTGTTTGAAAATTACGTAATTGTAAGTCTGTATGTGTTAGGGTCTGTTTCAGAGTTATCCTTTTGGATCTGATTAGGATATTCTGTAAAATTTCCACGTTTTCTTGAAAATTAATATCGATTAGGTTACTCACTTGATATATGGGTTCCTCTTACATTTTTGAAACAAAATGATCATATCAAATGCAGCTTTAATATTGTTTTTTAAAGTAGTGGAGGAATAATTGCATTGATTCGGGGCTTTACTGATTTATTTAAGCTGTTTTCAAAAGTAACTTTTCTACTTTGTTTTCTAGTTATAGGGAACTAACATGATATAGTCAAATTAAAGAAACCCACAAATTGTAAAACTTGCTTTTTCCTTATTCCTTTTTTGTACTGATTTCTTAATATTTTTCTACTGGTCTATTCTATTGTGACTAAAATGAAGCCCCTGCAGCTCTCATTTCAAAGTATTTATAATAAAAAGAATTACTGAATTTGATTTCCTCACATATTCACTTTTGAGTCATCATGGCTGTTTGTTTTCACCCTCTCAAGTATAGTTGCTTAGCAAAGTCCACACAAATAATCCAGTTCTCAAATGATCTTTATCACCACTATAGGAATGAAGAGAATTGTTTTAGAGTTAATGGTTCCTGCTGTATTTATTGTACTTTTCAAATTAACTTTCTCATTTCTCCAATTTCATTGTTATTGTGTTTTTCATTTTACATGAAATGATTCCTTAAAATTCATTTGATTATTTGTATTTTGATATTAAATTTTTCATAACCAAATTTTGATGTGCAATGTAAGTTTTTGATTAGCCAATAAACATCTAACCAAGAAATTAACTTTTAGTTGATAAATAATTCATTAGTTTTTCAATAGTTTCTCAACTTCTAAAACTTTGTGCCAGGCTTGTGAACAGATGCTATTGGAATGGCATGGATTAATGGTCAAGGCAAATAAGAAAATGGCATTGATTTTTTTTTTTTTTTTTTTTTTTAATTTGTTATTTCTTTAGTAATGTGGATGACCTGTGAATGAGAAATTAATTTCTACTGTTAAATAGTCATAT
The DNA here is from genome assembly GCA_903632075.3 of Acanthosepion pharaonis. Lineage (NCBI taxonomy): Eukaryota > Metazoa > Mollusca > Cephalopoda > Sepiida > Sepiidae > Acanthosepion > Acanthosepion pharaonis. The sequence goes on along the minus strand of CAHIKZ030001894.1, from coordinate 366,539 downwards.
TATTTTAAATGAGTATAAATAGTCTATTAATAGTCTATTATTTTAAATGAGTATAAATATGTTTGTATAAATTAACATTTAGTTTGTAATGCTGTGGAGAAGAGCAAAATCAAGTTTGATTAAGCCTAGAGCAAGAGAGCACTTTTGTTCATCAAAGTTATCTAAATTATATTCAAGGATCAATCTTATTTGAAACCATTTGCAGCTTAGCTGTGATCACTATACTGAAATGATAGTAAAAGCTTTGTCCTCTTTATGTCCTCTTTTTGCATAAATTCTTGCAAAGACCAAAAGGTTATGTTGGTTATTTGATCAAAAATGTTCATATTGTCTGGAAAACAAATACATAGAATGAGTAAATTATTTGAATTTTATCCATCCCTGATTATGAATGACCAATATATGGTATTCCAGGATTTGAATGATTTGTTTTCCTTCTCTTTTTTAGCATTGATGTCTGCTCAGTTTTTTTTTTTTTTTTTTTTTTTTTTTTTTTAATTTTTTTCTTCATCAGAAACCTATTTCCATATTGCTTTACATTGGTACATGAGATGATTGGCAGTAATCTTCAATCTTCATAAAGTAATGTCTGTTGCTTAAAAATAGTAGGAATGACTATGTAAACTTTGCATTGTACAGTTCAATGTGATTTTCAACGTGAAATCCTTTATATAAGGAAAGGGGTGGGGTAATTTATTAAATTTGTTGGCAGTTCATTTGAATGTTATGACGGCAGTTAACTTTTTTTCATTGAAACAAACTTTTGTGCTTATTGCCAAAGAGTGTAATATTGTTGCTGGTATGATATCTCGTAGTTAGGCATAGGAGAGGATGGGTTGTTGGCTGCCATAAAGTGATTTTGAAAGGCAATTTCATTTGTTTCTTTAGAAGTTACTAATATTAAAATACAGCACTTTTCTATTTCAGAGGTGGAGGAATATCAAAAAGTGGATTTTAATAGTTTTAGTTTACGGATAGTGAAGGGACAATTGTTACCGTGAGCTACAAGTGAGGAGTTGTTGAGAGCCATGATTATTCATGTCCCGAAGGGATGCAGTACATAGATGTTTGCATGGCAATTAGTAGAAATTCCTAGGATCTAATCTGCGAGAGGGTCTGATCTACAATTAAATATAACTAGTACTACTAGTAGGTTTGTTAGTTATTTCCTTTTCCTTTATTATTCTCTGGAAATTTGGTTTCTTTAAACAAAACCTTCCTTTCTGGGCCCCTTTGATAAGAGAATACAGAAGTCTTAATATGAGTATATGATACAGTACTCTGTGGCCCATATAGATACCAGTGCATTATATTTTTGCTCACCATAAAATCTGCACGTTTGCCTAACCCTCCTTTTTTGTTTTAAAGAAAAACTCTAATGTCACCCCCCCCCATCTAGTAAATGTTATAACCTGTATTTAAGCAGCTTATTTATAAACTGATGACTTTAGGAATAAAATGAAAATCAGGTCTGTGGTGATGATCCAATTTGTAAACTTTTGTGTTTATAATTTGTTTTAAGGATTAGATCAAATGAATCCTCAACTAAAAAGATTTTATTATCTGAAGGGCAAGATGACCTAACCTTATGTAGAGGTTTGGGGGAGGACACAAAGTAAACTTTTTCAATTCTTTTTAGTTGTAAACTTAGCTTTATCGTTTAAAGAAAAAACGTTGGTAATAAATATTGAACAAGTATAACTGATTTTGTTTAGTATTTTAGCTCCCCACCCCAAATTTGTTGCTATTAACTATCTTTAATTAGTAACAAAGATTCGCTCAGTTTTGAAACTAGTTTATATTTTATTTATGAAACTATTTATTTTGGAATATATATCTTGCATTGAAACAAATTTAATTTTTCAAGAAATTCTGCATACAACCTTTGCTGTAGAGATTTTGGTATAAGAAACAGGGTAACACTATCCTTTTTTCACAAATTACATTTCTAGGACATGTTGGTTGCTACAAATGAATTTAAATATTTTTGTGTGGATTTAAAAAATGTAAAAATCCTTATGAGGCAATACCATGAAAAAGTGTTATGGTTTCCTCCCTACTAAATCTGTACATAGCCTATATTGAAAGACCATAAGATATTAGCTTAATTGATTTAGAGATTATTATTGTCAGTGTCATCTACTTCAATCCAGTCTTTTGATCTGAGCTTTAAACTATAATTCAAATAAGTCAGCAATTGTTCAGATGGTAGGTAGCTCATTTGCAAATAATTTGTGCAGTAAATGAAAGTTTGGAGAAATGTAATGTCTAACTGCTAAACCTTATGCACCTTAGGGGACTGTTAACATTGGATGAATGAAATGTCCACACTGGATGCCATGAGAATACGTATAGAGTAATGCATGTAGGGTACTATTGAAAAGGGGGGGGGTAGTACAGCTGGAAAGTAATTTATTGGTCATTATTTCTGTGCTAGAGAATGTAAGTTTTGGATTATCAGGATAAAAAAAAAACTTGCTTTATTGACTCTTGTTTGTTTTTATTCTTAAGGGAATTTAAGATTGTGGGTAAAAATGAATAAGTATGAATTCTTTTATAATAATACTAGGAAAAAAAATAGCCTTTGAGATAAGTGTGTGCACCATTGTGCAAATAGAATATCCTTTTATGATGTAAGGGGCAAATCTAGTTCAAGCCTAAATATATAAAAGAGGCTGAATCTTGTCATACGACAATTATTTTCAAAGTAATAACATATAGCAGTTGATTTTCTGGCTTTTTTTTTTTTTTTTTTTTTAAGTTGTCATAAAACCTAATTCCTTGTCTTAGATTTTGGATATGCTGGAGTTATTTCTTTATTGGTCAAATTGCTTAAGCTAGGTAGATGCTTATGTTCATAATCATTGGAACAAACCATATTTTATTTGGTTGTAGGGCACTTCAACATGGTGTAATGGTTAGCAAGCTTGTCTTGCTATATCAATTATGTCTGAAAGGTGAGTTCAGTCCTCACGGGGTGCCCCATGCTTTTGGCCTTGTACCACATCTAAGCTATGCTTAGAAAATCGCCATATCTTATTTGGTAGCAGATAATTCTACTTGATAAATTAACAAAATAATTTAGTGAATCATCAAAAAAAAAAAAAAAGATAAGGGACATTAACATCAAGACAAATTATTATATGCACACAAATAACTTTGTTTTTATTTCTATGATCATTTATGTTAAAAAATCTAAGAATGGTGATGGTTTATGTAAATATTTAGATTAAAATGGAATTGTAACACTTCCCTGAATTGTTCTTGAAGTGCAGGGGAGCAAAATGACAGCAAAAAAAACTAACTCAAGATTTGTACTGTGTTATACATTGTAATGGTACAACTGTGTTACTGTTTTTGTTTTTTATGCCAGAATGGAAATCATTTAATTTAAATTAGGGTATTTTTGAAACCTAAGTGAATCATAAGGTATTAAGTTTGTTCCCCTAAATATTAGTAGGAAAATGATTTTAATTTTTAGTTAATGTTTTTGTTATATATCTGGATTATTAATGCCATTAGTTGATTTCAGGGAGTTATTTTTGACTGTCAAAAGGGAATGCTTTTACAGTGTTGTACTCTCTAGGTTTAACCTGAAATTAATTTGGGGTTAAGATTTCTAATAGAATATCTAGTGAGTAACAGTCCCAAAATGATGTAGTGTGAGTAATTAAATGAATAAAGGTAACATAAATTCTTTCAAGACAAAGTGGCTTACTCCTTTTACATAAACTCAAGCACTGATCTCAAAGGTTATGGTTATGGTCATTACTACTTCCAAGTCAAAAAATGCCTTTATTTGAATAACAATGCAACTTAATAATAAAAACTCTCAAGAAAAGTATTCATAAAGATCAAAAAAGACTAGTTTGGAAATGAATAACTAAAGTTATGTTAAAATTTGATTTTAAAAGTTGAATATGTAAATTAGTTGCCTCTTAAGCAACAACTGCTAAGTTGGTCAGGATATAAGAGGCATGCTGCTGGACAAAAGTAGCATCAAGAATGACAACTCATAGATACAATAAAAGTTATTTTGATGACTAAATTTCATGTGTACCCCCCTACACACACACACACACACACATTATATATGATCTTATATCAGGACCTGTTGGTTGACTTGCATATTTCTCCAAATCTAAACTGCAAATTAGCATCAATTTTTGTGAGTTACTGCAACTGAATGTTGTCTCTGCTGCAATAAATGTTTGAGTGAAAGATCTTGTATCAAACATAAGACTGAATTATGTTATTAGTAGGCAAAGAAATGTTCTTTGTCAATGTCATTCTTTTTTATTTATTTTTTTTTTTTTTTTTTTTTTAATGGAGGCATGGAATAAGTAGATTAAAATTATTTTAGATCCTTGGGTTTCAGGTTCTTCCAATACTTGCATTTTTGTTTTTCTTTTTTTTTCTTTTTTTTTTTTATTCAGGTAGTATTAGTCAGATTTATTCAGTTAAGTAATGCAACTTTCTTCTATAAGAACTGGGAAGTCATTTCAAATCAAAGGGAATAATAAAATTGATTAATTGTGGGAAAATGCGCGCACACACACACACACACTTCTCAGACCCCAGGAGGGTCACAGCAAATTGCTAGCTCCATACTCAACTGGTTTTGAATTTAAGAGTTGTTCTTCTCCTAGGCTGGTTACCAGAGTTAGTCAAACTTACTCTGCTATTTAGCCTATAACTGGAAGGAGAAGAGATGGATTCAAACTTTTCCAAAAGTATTTACATTAAGTGAATGTAACATGCTCAACTGGAATTTGAACTTTACTCTCCAATTTCTCATTCCAATCCACTCTCCATTACACCACCAGTGCATCCAATTGTTCAAAAAAAGAAAAACATAAAATCCTCTTTGTAGAATAAAACAAAGTACGTAGATTTTACTTTATTCATATTTAGTGGCATTCCATAGCAAAATTTTCCATCAAAATATTTTTTCCTTATTATATTCCAAAATTTTACTTTATACATAAGTATGATGTCAAAAGGTTCAGCTCAAAATTCTTGAAATTTTTGTCTAACAACTTACAAAGGAACATTACAGAAATATTGTTAGAATATTTCATAACCATTGCTGATGTCTTATCAATAAAGTGGGCTTTTAATTAACTGATCAGAATGTCTCTTCAATCCTCAATTTATTTAGACTGCTTTTTTAATGTCTGAATTACTGCAAAAATTATAATCTCTTAAAAAGTTGTGAGCAGGTTGTGTGCATCACCCCCGCATTGCTGATCAAATGGTAGCAATTAGATGGCTTTGCAATTAAATACTTGAAAACAAAGCTTAGGATAATGTGAATAAATCTAACATAAATGCTGTTTGATTTAATGATAATAGCAAATTTTACAAGTCAGCAGTTTAGTACTTGTTAATAAAACTACATGTACATATTGTACAGATCAAAAGTAAAGGTGTTTTAAATAATTTTATTTGATATAAATTTTTTTTTTTTTAAAATCTCATTGATTCTAAAGTGTTAAACTAAATTTGAATTTTGCCTTTATCACATCATAAAATGAAATTGTCTGCAATGTTGAGACTAAAGTTTTCCAGAAATATGGCTGTAATAGATTCTGGATAATGTGAACTTAATATTTCCACACTTTAGAAAAGATGGATTGAGTTGTTGGATAGTATATTAGTAATTTATTGAATTCATCTATTCCACCATTTTTCAATGCATTCAAAGACTGTTCACAAAACTGTACCACATGTTTTATGATGTTGTAAAGTCTCTTTCCACTTGTCTCACTTCACCTGCTTGTTGGATGATGCAATCTATTGCATAAATTGGTACAACCTCTCTTGCTTTCACTAGATGCTAATATGCAGAAATTTCTCTTGTCCACCTATTTTTAAAGGGCTTGTCTCGTTTAGTGTGTCCATTTTTAATCTAATAAAAGAGCAAAGTGATAGTCATTTTTTTTCTTTTTTCTCACCAGTTTTTGACTTTTGGTTTTAGAGTTTGACTTTTTTTTTCTTTTTTAATGAATGAGTTCCAACAAAATTCTTAATAACAAGTAGATTTTTGGAGTCAATTATTTTTATTTATTTTAAGTAGTGTGATCAGCTTTGTACTTGACAATTTATATTTTATTTCTTTCTGTAAGGAAGTAGATGCTTCCTTATTCATATTAATAAAATATCCTAACATGGAACTTGTAGTTCTCCTGAGTTATTCAGCACCAAATTACTTCATTCTTTTTAATAATGAGCAAATTGATAACTCTCTATGAAAAGAAATAACTGGTTCTGTTGTTACAAGGTCAAAGTAATGAGACTTCCTCTACCAACAATTGCCACTTTTTTAATCAAGTAATAATAATAGTGTGACTTTCATTGGTAGTATGAACTGAACTCTTTATTGAAATTTTATAAGTAGCTCAATAAACCAGGCTGTAATGTCTTGTCCTTCTGTAGACACTCTGATGTCACAGGTACCAATATTAAGAAATGGGTGGATTTGTGATTTTGTCAGATGTATGGTTATTAGAGGGTAGTCCCAACTTGTTCAGTGTCTAGATGAATTTGGACACCATTCAAGCTGGTTGTTACTAAGATAATTTGTTAATTTTTTACCAGAGGAGCCATGGCACCTACCTGTCTCAGTGTAGACAAATACTAAACTGCTTTGCACTACAAAGCTGATAATTGCCATGTGTAAATTGCCTCTCTCAAGAGTCTTACTCAGCATGCGTTGGACTTTTCTCTTCCAATAAGTGCCGTACACTAGTGATTCAAAAAAAAAAAAAAAAAAAAAAAGTTTTCATTGGTAATCACTTGTTTTTGTAAGGAATTTATTTTGAATAAAATTTCTATCATTTCACACTTTTAATGCAACTTATATATATATATATATATATATATATATATATATATATATATATATATATATATATATAATTTTCAAAAATGTAGCAGCTTTTCTTTTTTTATAATTTATCTTGGGGATTAATAGCACTAACTTCATTCATTCTATATTTTGCTACTGCAAAGAAATGCAAATCAATTTTTTTTTTCTTTTATTCAATTAAGTTGGCCCAAGCAACTTGGAATTTATTTTTAAAGATGTACTACAAATACATTAATTTCTATTAATGCAATGTAAATGACTTTAGTTATAGTCCATTGGGAATCATAGATTCTATGACATTAATCTGTTCTGGTCATTGTACTATCTCAACTCTAATTAGTTGAAAACTCTTACTGATAAACATTTTGTGCCAGGAAAATGTGTCTTAGCAAGGTGACTTATTGTCTAGGAGAAAAATAGTTTTGTAATTAACTCTCAAAGCTAATCTATTTTAAATGATTTCACCTGGTGCTTCAAGTATGATAATACTCTACACAGGTGAACAGGTCTCCTCTTCTTATTGCTTAAAAAAATCTTCATTAAATAAGCCATAATACATTTTAAAAAAAATTATAATGTGTATATTTGCTGTTGTGTTTTTCTCGCTTTAATAAGAGCCAGTCCTATTCTTTAAGTAATTTGACTATGTAAATATTTTTTCTCTCTTCAATGTACCCTTTACCTCCAAGCAACACAGCTTGTTATTAACAGAAGCATTTTCTGCACAAGTCCATGTGGATGATTTTTTTCATTATGGTGACCCTTTTCAAAATGTCATTGCTATATTGTAACAAAAAACATATCCCAATAAGCTGGATTGAGGTGATCTTCTGTTGAATTTGAACTTTCTATTAGAGATTTAAATCCTAAACATACTTCTTCTGGTGTTTGTTTTGATGTTCACTTATCAGGTAGATAGATGAAAAACAAAAATTGACCATTCCTTTATGTCAAGAATTCCATGAACCTAACTGGTCCTGTTTTATTGTTTCTCTTTTAAAGATAATTGACAATAAAGCCAGTGATGTCTTTTGTGCTTTTTTTTTTTTTTTTTTTTTTTTTGTGCACATTTGTGCAGAGATATTTGCTTAAATAATTCTAACAAGTAACTGAGGTATGGTTGTCTGTCTAATGGTATTATGCATCACTATAGTAAATGCTGTTACAGTAGAAAATTCTTCCCCCTGTACTATTTGTAAATGTTTTAAAACAATTGTTGGGATTCCTCACTGTTTGTGTGGTGTGCATGATTTTTTTTTTTTTTTTTTTTTTTTTTTTAAACCTGAAATACTGACAAGTTTAATCAAAATGAGAGGATATCTTTGATGGCAGGAATTATCTTGAGATAAGCTTTTCAACTTTCTTTTAGTAGGTAGTGTGGATGATAACTAGTTGTTTTCCAGCATAATTTTGTACAAGTTGTTATGAAATATTGAGCAGACATTGTCTTAAAAATCTTATTTGTATTGTAATTACTTTTCTTTCTTTTTTTTTCTCCCCCTTCTGTTAAGGACAAAACTTACTAGATTGATAAGTATGTACCATTGACCTGTTGGTGCTTGCAAAACAGTTTTGGGACTGTTTGAATCAAAATAGAACTTTATTTCCAGAAAGTTAAAATTTATGTAGTGCACATAACATGCCGAAACTGACCTTTTTGGCAAGATTTAAGCAATTATTGTTTAATGGACTTGTCTTTGTGCAGAAAGAATAGCCATAAAAGAAGCAAAAAAAAGAAAAGAAAAAGTTTGACCCATTGTTTGTGTCCCATGCAACCAGATGTTTGAGAAAGAATTGGGATTTGAGGTTTTTTTTTTTTTTTTTTTTTTTAATAAAAGAAAAAAGAAACTACTTTTAAACAGGTTTGATACTGTTTTTAAATAGCTAATATTATGTCCTTTATAGTCATTTTTCCTTGTCTTTCAGTTGGTTGCACCAGTGCCAGAGCCTGTGGCTCAGCTGCCCTGATGACGTCTGACCGAGGAAACAGTGGCGCGGCTGAGCTGCAACTTACAACTACTTCGGTAAGTATCGATATTTATTGTTTTTCTCTCCGTCAAAGTGCTGCAGAGAAAGTTATGGTCTTGTGTCAGGCAAAGCTCTTGCATTTATTATTTTATTTATTTATTCTTAGTTTAAAATAAATAAATTCTCTTCATTAAAGACAAGTTCATATGCTCATTCAACTTTGGCAATAAAAGAATATTCCTAGTTAATATATAAACCAATCTTGATATTTTCATGCAAACTTGCTAGGAACAATTTTTGAATTTCATTATCTATGCCAATAGGAAATTAATATTTTTATTAACATTCATACACTTCCATTCCAAGTAATTTTTAGTAACTCACATTAGAAAACTATGGATTTAGATTTTTAGTTACATTTAGTTGAAAATAGTAACTAAAAAAATTTGGTATCCCCAGTTACTCTCTATGATTAATTCTTTAAATGCAATTTATACTCTAACAGCTTCCATTTCTTCTGCCAGCATTTATAATTAGTTAATAATCTTCATTAAAATGAAGATCTTTTGTTTGTTTAAAACGACTTTATCCAGCAATTGAAATGGTGACTTACAAAGATGTGAGATGGTAGATCAACAATCTGGACATTTTCCAAATCAATAAGTTCCAGTAAATCTTGATTGTTCTGTATTCATTTTAGAATATTAATTTTATATGGAACGATGCCCACCCTGGCTTGTTCAAGGGAGACAATTAGTTTTTATTTCTGATTTGTTTCCCTTGACAATTTAAGGAATGCCACTATTTAATATCGGTTTTCTAGGGATCGCAAGCTGAAGGTTTGTTGTAAAGGTAAAAGAACGCAAAGATGATTTTCAGAATTAATCAGAGGAAAAGGCTTTAAAAATTGTTTATTTTGATACCACTTTGCAGCTTTGGTGAGCTGTTTAGCTGCTTCTGATTGTCTAGCAATTTTCACCTTGTTTATATATGGGTGATTAGTCATAATTATGTGTTAATTAACAATTGTGATAAACCTAACTCTTGAAATTTAGTATGAAAGTTTTCATTTTCTTCAATTAATCCTCTATTAGTACAAATATATCCCCATTTTAGAATATTATAAATATATCATTTAATTAATTCTCTTGTTTTGCAAAATCAAATTAAAACAATGGAAAGGCAACTGCAGTTCGGATCATAGTCATTTTAAATTCCACAATCCTTTTGTTGGCTGCATAGTATGTACATTGCCAGTACAGCATATAGTTTCGAATTCAGTTGTCTTTCTAGATTGTGTGAAAGGCTGAAGAAGCCCAGTCTGCCCTAACAAATAGCTGAGATTTGAAGACTTAGATTCATACCTTTCCCAAGGGTATTTGCGTGTAAGTGAATGTAATGAACAATTGGAATTTGAACTTGCTTCTTTCATTTCTCATTTAGAGCCACTACCCATTACACCACATGCACATTCTATTCAAAGGTCAATATTTAAAAAAAAAAAATGAAAGTTTCAAAAGTTCAAATGCAAAAAATAGGTTTCATTTTATTTTCAGTAAACAAAACTGCTTGTAACTTGCACAAATATTATGGCTAGAACCAGAAACTCTGGGGTTAGTTGACAGACATTGAAAAAGCTACTTGTCTAATAAAAATTTGACTTGCTATTTACTAGATATCATAGGTAAACATTTTGTGGGGTATTCACACTTCATGATACTAACAGTGGGTTAAAGCCACAAATTTTTGACATGATTAGAAAGGTTAAGGTTTATTCATGTCCAAGAAAACAGTTTTCCTCATTTTACACCCTTGTCTCTTAACTCCTTTTAAATATTTGTTCTTGGTTTGTTGCTGGTATGTTGTTATCAGATTAATTTCTGTAAGAATAATATCTAGCTGAAAAATCATTTCTCTTTTGTTATTTCTTGGACATTTTTTCCAAACACAGGTATAGCCTATGCCAGTTCATTACAGTGATTATTACCAAAAAGTGATTCTTCCTTAATTTGCTAAAATGCTACAGAAATTCTTTCTGTGAAGAAAAGTTAGCTTGCCACATACAGAAGTAACAATGAGACTTTGTCTTAAAAATATTCTTTCAAAGAACTAATACTTTACTTTCTAATTGTTAAATAATCATTTAGTTTAATTTAGTGTTTCATTATGTTGCCTGTTTTCTACATGATTTTGTATCAGTAAAGCAAGCCGGGCCTGGATATTACTGGATAACACTAAACAAAGTTCAACACCTTCTACTTAAAAATCAATGTTTGTATTTTTGTTAGACAGGTAAAGTGATCTAGCATTCCTTAGTTCAGGCTGTATTTGATGAACTGTCATTATTCTCTCATCTATATGCAAATGTCAGTCTGTCCATCTGTAAAACTTGATAAAAAGTGGCCTCGTCATCAAACAGATGTTAAATTTCAAGCATGCAGGTTCTATGCCATTTGTGAATGATATTAATAGCATTAATACTTATTTCACTTTAGTAGATATTAATGGATGATTTTGAAATAGAACAAATCTTTTGATAGGATCTTTAGCAAGAAACGTGATTTAATTTCTCTATCCATCTTGCATGGAATCATAGGAAAAACAATATGACCTGTTATAAAGTCTATTATAAATGTAAATTCCAATTTTGAAATGACCACCACCTGTTATTTAATGGGATTTTTTTTTTTTTTTTTTTTTTTTCCCAGTAAAGACATTAAGCTATTGTGTTTTTGACTTAAAGCTGGTTTTCCATCCTATTTGTTGACCATCCATCTTCATAGATACACTAGCTTTTTAAACTTGGAGGTTTAATGTTGTGTAATGGCTAATTATTATTATTAAAGCATGATTGATCAGAAATTTTAATATGAAAACTTCTGGGTGTCAAAAGCAAGACTTGAATATTTTTTTAATCCATATATTGATTTTTATTACTGAAAGCAGTTTCCTTAATTTGAAATTTCTATAAGCACTTTTACTTAACATTTGTGGCACATATTTATGGCACATAAAATATGATTAAGATAGTTGACATAAAAAATTGTCTAATAACCTTTTCTTGGCTCTGTGCTTATACCAGAGTCAGTTGTGATGTTACAGACACACACACACACACACACACACATTATTAATGCCTAAAATCCTTTTAGGTTTTACCATCACTGGATGAATGTCTGCTAATCAGCCAGCAAACACAAGGGTTGACATTCTGCACCAACTTTGGGGTTGCTGTTAAGAATAGCACAAGGGTTTAGGGTTAAGCAAGGAGATGTGTGAGTCCTTTTCATTTTGACATCAGTAAGGAGTTGTAGATACTTAAACCTCTAACAGTTTTCTAATAAATACTACTACAGCAATTGGGGTAATAGGAGTCAGAATACAGCAGTTGTAGTTGCCACTGTTCATTTATGCAGGCAATGAAATCTAGTCACACTGCTTACCAGTTATTTTAAGATGACATAGTTAAGACCTTTTCTCTCTTAACTGTGTCATTCTGCTTACCTGTCTGGACAAATTAAATCTTTGCTTTCCTTTCCTTTGCTTTTTTTCTCTCACTTTCTTTTTAGTTTTCCACAACTTCATATTTGCTGCTTTTCAATGCAAACAAGTTTTTAATTCAAGATAGCATGACCCTGCTTTTCTCTCTCACTCTCCACAGATGCTTTTAGCTGTTGACACAAATTTGTTTTTGCCAATATTATTCAATAGACTAATGTCCATACTTTTGATGGGGGGGGGGATACATTCCCAGATGCCTTAACCCCTGACCTTATTTGAGTAGAGCAAATCAACAATACTCAGTTGATTTTGTGTAGATATTGGGCATGTGGTTATTCAAAAGTTGTCTGAAGTTTGTATGTCTGTTCTTCAGTCACGTAGTAACATAGAATTGGCTTTTTTTTTTTTCTTCTTCTTCCCTAAAAGGAAGATGGCATGTGATGGCCCTCAGTATAAATTATTGTTCGTAAAAATGATGCAAGGGGGATTCTCAGGTGATTTAATAGTTAATGCATGTTATCACTTTAGCCAGCTGGTTTAAAAAAAAAAAAAAAATCTGTTTTCATTTAACTTCATAAACAATTACCATTAACTGGTAATAGTTGTAGAATAGCTGAGATTCCATCGCTTCCCAAATAAATAAGCTTCAGTAGACTTGAAGTTTGGGCCCCAAGACCAGAGGTAAATCAGTCAATCTAGTTATTTAATCACCTTATCAGATGATGGATGGGAACTAAATGAAATTGTGGTAACTTACTGCTTGTCTCCCCTCTCCTTCAGCTTTTCTATTGAGTGATGATTATGATGGTGGCAGCAGCAGCAGCAGTGTGTTGTGCTAGGGGCTCCATTTCTTTGACTGCTGTTAGGTAGCAAGCGCAACCTCATGAATATTCTTATTAGTTCTGATCACTGGAGTTGCCTGTCTGAATTGCACATCCTAACTCGCCCCTCCCACTCTCTAGAAATGCTGCTGCTGCTTCTCTCTGGCTTCGCTTGTCATCATTATAGTTCTTCTAGACAGCTGTTACCACAAACGTCATCGCAGTTGTCATTGTCACCGTCACCACATCCTTTACTGCGTTTTTGCTTGCTGGAAAAATTTACCAACAAACCTGTTGATTTTTAAGATTTTTCAAATTACCACTTAAGACATATTAGTCCTCAATTGAAATGCCTTTAAGGTCTTTTTTAATGATAGTGTTTCTCTACAGCTGCCTCTTTTCAATTGATCTTTAATAATGCTGAATCCTTTGTCTTCAATTCTAATAAATTCTGATAAATAGTAACATTTTGTTTTTGTTTTTGTTTTTTTTTTTAAATTATATATATATATATATATATATATATATATAATAAGCTGTGTATTTATTTTTATTTTAAATCTTTCATTAGGCCTTAAGCACCTGCCAGACAGTGGGACAGTAAATGCCTGCTGCTGTTGCTAGTGTTAATGATACACTTAGCTGTTACTATTACTACTACTATTACTACCACCACCACTGCAGCTGCTGCTTACTGCTGCTACTCTCTCTTTCTTGCTTTCTGTCACTGTTACCATTCTTACAGTAGTTGTGATAATAGTGCTGCTATTACACTGAAAGCATCAACCTGTGTTTTAAGTGGTCAAGTCTGTTATGGCTGCTACAGAAATACCTTGCAACCAGATCATTAGTGTTACTTGTCACTTTAATTTCAGCAATAGATAATTTGTTGCTATGGACACACTGCTAATGACTGTCAGTTTTTGAATACTTAACTTAAAACCTATCTTGAGAATATTGTCATCGCAGCATCTTTGTTTTTTGGACACCATATGGTTTAGCCGTGGAGCCTTTACTTGCTTCCATCTGTCCTTGAGTGTCACTTTGACTTGGCTTAATGCTATCCACGGGTTGGTGTGACGTTAGGCCTGAGACACCAACAGGAAAATAGATGATCCCTGGTGATGTGTATTATTATTCAGCCAACTCCTGTGTTCTGTGTGTGCAGAGGAAGCAACCAAAGAAGGTAGGTTTTTATAAGACAAACATGTGCGGCCCACACATAACAAACGCAAAGCAAGCAAGCAAGCAACAAGCCCATTATTGCTGTTGTGGCTAATGTGCTTCACTTGAACAACATATGCTCTGCCCACCTTTTATTTATTTATATATATATATATATATATATATAAATTTATTTTCCTTTCCAATCCTTGTTCATCTTGCTCCCAGTCAAAAATTTTATTTTTCTTTATCAGATTACTTATTAATTTAACAATAATAGTAGCTGTTACCTTTGTATTTGTCATCAAGTTTAATGTCATCAATCTGTTAATATTGTCTTCTCTTCAAACCAAATGAATTGATAAGCTGATCCCTTTAGAACTTAGCTAAACAATCTGAAGCCATAATGTAAAAGATAAAAAATATAATCAGCAAGATTGAATAATTTAAATTTCCTTTCTTTATATTGCTTTTTTTTTTTTTTTTTTTTTTTATCTATTTATTTTTTTCTTCTGCTTTCTACGTTGAAAAAAGCAGTTTTGACATTGCAGGCACAACTTATTGGGTAATCTGGAATGATTATTAAATGATAAATCTAACAGTGAATATAAACAATGTTTTTGTGGCTTGTAACTTTTTTTTTCCTTCCTTTTAAATCATGAACTTAATCCTTATTGTCCATATTGTTTGAGAAAGGCCATAATTTTTTATGCCATAACATTTTCAAATTAAAAAACAACTATTTTAAAATACTTTTCCTGAAGCTCCAGTACTCTATAAAAAAAACTTACTTTTTAAATAGCATTTTGTTTTGTATAATGTGATTAATATTCACATCCTTGTCAATTTTCAAGTTTGTTTTTTTTTTTTTTTTTTCCCCTTACTTGTGTAACTACAATTGGTACACTGTACAGAAATGAAGATTGTCTGCATATATGTATGTACATGTTTAGATAAAAACCTGTTTTGGTTCCATTTCTTTGAATCAATAGAAATTTTGATTCTGTTCAATGCATTGAAATTGTCTGTTAGAGTAACAGCTGTTTTAATTTCATGTACTTTGTGACGTGTGTAACAAATCTGCTACTAGCCTCTCGCTTTCACCCTTCCTTATTATTATAGTAATATTTACAAAAATCTATATAAAAATTCTTTATGGCTCATTCATTTAGAACATCTTGAAATTCATGATAGGTTTAAATTTTCTTTTTCTTTTTTTCTCCCTCTTACTACTCTTAGTCTTTATGGATTCCACATTGTCCATTTCAGAGGAGTTAGAGGTTTTATTATCCTCTTGGCTATTCTACTGATTTGGGTTACTTATTTGGATTCTTTCATTTTGTTGCTTTTTCAAGGTTTCTTAGATTCACTCTTCACTTGTTTGACAATATCCACTTTTGATAGACATTGGAAGAAAAATAGTCTTCACCTATTACATCAGCCAGTAAATTATGATTGCTAAGTTTTTTTTTGTTTTTTTTTTAAATAGACCAAGTGACAATATGAGATTGTATTGTTACATGTCACTCATATGCTGGGGTCGGGTTGGAGAACTTGCCAACTAAAGTTGAAGATGTTTGCACAAGCAAATAATGGCTTGAACAGGTTGATATTTGACTTTGCTTTCCTTTTGGTTCAAGTTGTTATTATTCCTTACATTCTTTGACGTTATCTAAACTCTGTTAAATTGGATACTATAATATTAAGAGTCTAAATTTATATTCAAGCAATTGCTCATGTGCCTTAGGGACTGCCTCCTTGCAACCACAGAGAGGGACACTTTCAAATCCTCTCAAATTAAAAGTTTTCATCATTAATATAACCTTAATTTGTCAAAGCTTTAAGCTTTTGTATTACCTTACTTTTTTTCCTCTCTTCTAGGAATTAATAGTGAAATTAAGATTTACTTGCAAAATTGACATTTTAAACTTAGCATATCACTGCATCAGAAACACTACTTGAAGAAATCCTTTCTAAAAATGGTGGCCAGTAAGTGGGAAGCACAAGGAAAAAGAATTTTGCCTGACACACTTCCCAGACTGGCCAGGAGTTGTGTTGGGTTTAGGAGGAGATTCTTAGTTCTGCCTGGCTATGAATTTTTCAGCACCCTAACTTGTGTGTGTGAAAGAGTGAGTACGTATAAGTATCTCTCTACTCAGGGGGTGATTAATTACTGCAGGGATGGATTTTCAAGTTTTTTTTTCTCTTAGAAGAATACATTAAGCCCACTTCCATTCCCTCAAATGTTGTTTGAACTAAAATATTTATTCCTTTCTCTTTAACATGCATACATTTCTCCTGACTTTTCATCTGGGTATTTACAGCTGACTGACTTTAGTAGAAAACCACAAAATTGAAAATGTTAAGACGATTGTTAATCTTGTCCATATTTAAAAATGGAAACACATGACATCAGTAATAAATTGCTAGCTGATAAAATTAACTCATTGTACACAGGAAAAAATTCAGAATGGATTAAAGTAATGTTAATTTGGAGACTTTTTCCTATATTGACACCCAAAAACTTATTTGTTCTACTATATGATTTTTTTAATGTGTTTCTTGAGTAGTCACTTAACGTAATATAGCACCTCTCCTGTATTTTTAATTTTAATATACCTGCATATATCCAAAGATCTTCAGGGAACCTGTGTAAACTTGATAATTTTTTTTGAAGTTTAATTTTAAAAAAAAAAAAAAAAAAAGCTCCCCTGCCACACTTAACTGAGCTGCATTGCATAATCATATCAAATATTTTTTGATTGCTTAAAAAACTAATACCAGATACCAAAATTTACAATTTTAAAACATATGTACAGGATGCACAAGGTATTTGAAAATGCATCTAGCAGACCCTAAATGTTAGACTATCATCTAACATAACGTAACCTGACATGCACCAAATCTTAATGCTTCCATAGGTCCTTCAGACATTTCAAGAATGTAACATGCCAGATTCCAATCTGTCGAAAGAAACAATGACACCTGATATAGTTGCAGCATGAGCTGATAGCTTTGTAAGTGACCAGAAGGGTCAACAAATGGCTGATCTCCATAGATATTTGCACAAATTTAACATCTGAAGGTTCTATGGGTTGCGAATAATATGCACCATGCCACATAAACTTACTTTCTCCTTCAGGGTCTTGTGTTTAAATCTCCTGCCTATGTTGAGAAGATGATTATACATATTCCAGGCTGATTAACTGAAAAATTTTGTGACCCTGTCACCTTCAACATATGGTCTCCTCCTTTGTTGAAGGTGTACATATTTGATGGAATATATGTACTATTTTTTAATATTTTTTTCTTTTTATTACAATTTGTTATATTTCTACTAGGTGTCCCAAACTAAAATTTTATTTTCAATATGTCTAAAAACAGGTACCAAATATATCTTGGTAACTCAATTAGCAAATGAACATTCAGAGCCTGTCAGAACTTTTAAAAATTAATTCTAGTGTGCTATTTTTCACAGTGTATAACTGAAGATGCCTTCAAACAAGTTAAAAATCATTATAAATGTAATGTCATATAGGTAGACTTGAAGTAAGAGCAAGATAATGCTAATGGAATCAATAATTCTTAGATCAAACCAGCCTAAATATTGAGAAACTTTTGTTTTCAAAAACAAAATATTTGAAAAATTTGATCATATAAGTTTCCTTTCAACAGTTAATGCCTTGCAACTTTATCCTATACTTTATAACGCAACAAAGATGAGGCTTTTTTTTTTTTTTTCAGTAGTACTTCAATTAAAAAAAAAAAAAAAACTATATTTACGCCAGAATAAAACAGTACTGCAATACCAGTCAAAAAGTATACCATACTGAACTTGCCTTAAAAAAAAAAAAAAGTATCCATTGGCTGAAACATTACTAATTTTAGGATGGAGAATTCAACAATACATCATTTTTCATTTATTTATTTATTTTTCAATGCTTTTTGTAATAGATGCATCTTATTTGAGGGAATTTTTGTAAATTTTGTAATTTTCAACTTGTCAAAAATAAGACTTTTGGTTACAAAATTTGTTTTCCAAAAGGAAAATACTTTATAATAATGCTTTAAGCTTCAGTTTTAAACTGATAAAAAATGGTTCTTCAGCACTTCCTCTCCTGATGGTGATTTGCTGGATGACTTTCCTTATAAGCCATTTTTCTGAAACACAATGTACCCAACCATCATATTAAACTGGCATTACATCAAATTCCATCTGAAGACAAAAATGTTGATTCCACTTGTGCAATATCATCTGACAAAGGCTGTCAGAAATAATCATTTCTGTTCTTTGTTGGAGCTAAAAACTTTATCACAGCACTGACTGGAGATACAATATCAATGACTTAGTCAATGTGAAAGTTTGGAGTCA
The DNA here is from genome assembly GCA_903632075.3 of Acanthosepion pharaonis. Lineage (NCBI taxonomy): Eukaryota > Metazoa > Mollusca > Cephalopoda > Sepiida > Sepiidae > Acanthosepion > Acanthosepion pharaonis. Next base: position 347,842 of record CAHIKZ030001894.1, on the reverse strand, counting down.
AAATATACTGCAAGCCATTGGTCTTGATGCCCATAAATGAAGGTCACCTTGGATGTTTTTTCTTCATCAAAACTGCTGATGTTTAAATACTCAACTCAGAATCAATGCTGATGTTTAAATACTCGGAATCAACTGATTTTCCTGTCACAAAGACTACCTTCCTGCTGAGATTTACTTTCACTGGTGTTCATCGTGACTACTAAGAGAACCTTCAAATTAGCTAGGTTAAAATAACTTAAATAAATATCAAAAACATTTTGGTTGCGAATTGGAACTTGCATAATTAAAAATATTTTCTTTCACATTTGACATGAAAAAAAATCTACCTTGAATATCTATTTTTAAAAAATGTTCTATTAATTTTTTGATTATATTTCTGAAATTTCTCCAATTGCTGTTTGAAATAATGGATTCATCTATTTATTACATGAAGATGTTTTAAGAATTGAAGCATGTAAACTTGAATACCATTTTCAACTAATATTAGGTTATGACAGCTCCCATGTTATGCTTCAAACAAAAAAAATAAGTATTTTTTTTAAATTCCCATTCTTTATTTGAAACAAAAAGATAAACACTTGATTTTTTAAATATTTTTACATTTTGTATTTTCATTTGTTACCAAGAATGGAGATTTGATAAGTGACCATGGCAAAATTTCAAAAATGTCTTAAAAAGTTAAAATCTTATTAAAGGACATACAATTTTATTTTATTTATTAGCTTTAGGCTGTTATCTTACAAAAAGAAGCAAAATTTAACTTCAAAGGGTACATTTGAATTATTCAAAAAGCATTTTAAAGTTTTCTTCAGTAACTTTGTAGTGATACTTTTTTTTTTTTTTTTTTTTTTTTAGAAAAAATAGGTGAGGCAAATTTGAGCTAACAGTTTAGATGAAATATTTTTAATTTGTCCAAACAGCTTGAATTTAGAAAAAGAAAAAAATTGCTTTATACAGTATTGAAATGAATCATTTTAAGCAAGTATTTAAAAACAAAACAAAAAAATTAAACTGTCATATCCATCAATAAAACAAGTTTGATTTAGTTGGTGGTGTTCTTTTTGATGCATTAGACTAAATGTTTTGTGTAAGATGAACTCTGTATACCCTCTTTATGATTCAAATGTGCAGAAATGTGAAACCAGTTATTAAATTTATCAAAATAACTTTTAAAAAAAAAGTAAACAAGGTATCAGCAGTTGAAATGGAAGGAGATTTCACTATTTTGTCATATGTTTACCCTGTATACTAGTGAGTTTGGTATACCTATTTATATGGGTTGTTGTGCAGGTGGTACCAGGGTAAATGGCTTGGAACATGGAATTGGGGATTTGAGCTTAAAGTTCATTACATTCACTTTTGTAGAAATACTCTTAGGAAAAGTATGATTCTCCTTTACCCTCAGTTAAAGGGTAAATAATAGAGCAAACAGAGTTCTTCAGCCTTGGCTGGCAACTCATCTAGGAGAACAGCTGAATTCAAAACCAGTTGGCCATGTTAGTGACAATTCCAACCCATGAAAAACTTTTTTGCTATAGAAAGAAGAGCAGCAACACCTGGTATTTTGGAACTGTGAGCCTGCATATTCCACAGTTGGAGTGTACGGGACTTGAGGCACAGATACATATATACAGCCTCTGAAGTACACATCAAATGATATATAGGATGAAATAATAAATGCACTTTGATCCTTGTGGATCATTGTTCATGTGCTTGCAATAAGTGTATGTTTTTGTGTAAGATCTAAAATCCTACATAGGTGGTTACTTTGTTCAGTTTGATAAATATATTAATATTTATGGAACAAAATAAATATAAATGAAATACTTCATATTGCGAGTCAACTTTTCTTTTTTTTTTTCTTTCAACAATTGTCATGTTAATCTATTTCTCTTCACTTAACACCACATAACACAGTATATAAAATTAGATTATTATTGCCATAATTGACAATTTTAACATGCGTACTGTTTTAATACAACAGTAGACTATGAAATACTACTATTGAAATTCAGTGCTGTCTGTTTAAAATTGACAGTTGATTCAATGCTCTATCTTATCTGCCCACTCTTTTCATTCTTACCCTGCAAACAGGATCTTGAGAAAAATCAACATATTGCCAAAGTTGTTGGCTTGCTAGACAATTTTTAAGGTTCTGATTTAAGTTTTTTTTTTTTTTTTAATCTCTTATTCGCCATAAAACCATAAATGAAGAAGGAATTGTTTTATGGAGCTAGATCAAATTTACTTTAGGGTGAGAATAACTTTTTCGGGAAAATAATTGTAAATTTGAAGTTAAAAAAAAAAAAAAAAAATAAACTCTTGGTTGAAATGTTTTGCTTTAAATTATAAAATGAAAATATTGAACAGATCAAAATTCCTCATTTGATGCTTTGAAGTTGACTCATCTCAACTCTTGATTAATTCATTCTGCTTTGTGGGAAACGAATGTGAAGAGAATATATTTGCATGTTTTTATAGCTGAAAATTAAAATGATGACAAACTGTTGGTTTAAAAAGGGTTTTCTTTTTCTCACCATGCTGCACAAATTCTCCAGACAATGGGAATAAACTTGATTCTCAGGCAATTTCTAAATATAGAAAATTCTTATGATTTACTACTTGGTAGCTCTTGCCTGGCCAGTGTTTGCATGTTGCTTCTTTTCTCTTCTGAAAAGACAATAGTAATACATCACTTAACATACCTTTTTAAAATCACTAGGTAAATTTTCTAATTAGTTCTTTTGTAGTCACAGAAGACAACACAAATCTCAGAATTTGCTAAATAATAGCTGAAACTTAGCCCCACTTTGTAGCTTTTTGCATACAGGAATCCCTTGATTAGTGCAGCTAATTTGTAAATTGGTACAAAAAAAAAAAAATCAATTTTCAATTATTATGGTTAAACTAAAGAATGTTTTACTGCACTAATCGAATTTTAGTGGATTGATTGAGGTATGCCTGTATTGTTTAAATGTTATCATAGATAATTAAAATTAGTTATTCAATACATTTCTTTTTTTTTAATTGACAGTAGATTCAGCCCTTTAACATTAAAGAAATTCTTTGTTGAATACTGTGGTTCTAATAATGTTGCATAAATATTGGGGAGGAGGATTTTCAAAAATAATTTCAGTCTGTATGGTTATTTAAAACTCCAAAAATTACTAATAAAGCTATTAAATATTTTTGGTCTAGTCAGTGACCATTTATTTTATTTTTATTATTTTTTTCAAAAGGTCAACTCTTCATATGTCCTTATAAGAGCTTGGGATTTAGGACAATCAAAATTGTTATTTGCAAATCTTGTGAGAACTGATTTTATTTACCAATTCAACAATCAAACAAATTTAGTTAGTTGGGTCATGCCAATTCAACCTAAAAAAAAAAAAAAAAAAGGGATGGTGGGTATCCCCCCACCACCACCTTTTTTTTTTTTTTTTTTTTTTTTTTTTTTTTTTTTGATATGTTGTGGATCTTAATAGTTATTGGAAAACCCTGAAAATTTTAAGTGAGAATTCCTAACCATTCTCAAGATAATGTGTAAGTTGAAATTTTACTGAATCGGTGTTTTCTGTTGACACACATTTCCATTTTCAAACTCAACAGCCTCATAAAAACCCTTATCTTCTTATTTACTTGCCAGAAATGAATAGAATTTGATACCCTTATAGATTTTTAGCCAAGAAATCCAAATATCCCTTTAGAATTTTGCAGGGAATAACCAAAAAGTAGGTATTAGCAGTTTTCTGGTTTTAAAAAAAAAAAAAAAAATGTTAAAGTGGTGGACCATATGAAAAAATTTAGAAATATCATCTTTGGATCCTAAAAGTATCAAAAGGTGACACAACATTTGAAAACAGTATTTGAGGAATAAATCCTTACTAGTTTCATTGACCATCTCTCAAAGCTAATACTTCTAGACCTCTTAATATTTTTTTTTTTTTTTTTTTTTTTTTTTTTAAAAATTTGTGGTAATTTCACAATTATGATCTAATTTCGACTCCTGCCAAAGGTGAAGTCCATAGGTAATAAAACATATAGTATTTAGAGAACGAATTCCCTAAACTTTAACATATCAAATTTAATAAAATCTACTTTTTGGGGTGATGTTGATTGGTTGAATTAACATGAAATGGCCCAGTTGCTATTTTAGGAACTTAATTTTTTTTTTTTTTTATTATACTAATATCTGCACAGAAAATATTTTAGGCATACTTTAGCAGCAGTTTATTTTCTGAATTATAAATCTTAAAAGCTATGTAATTTTTAGATAAAATATTCATAATTTTGGACTGCAGATTTTATATAATGTTTATATTGACGAATTGTTTTTGTTATAAAATAGCGAAGCTAGGCACTATTGCCTATTTTTCTCAATTATGTGTGACCGTAAACTAATCCATTGACACCCCCCCACAACACACACACACCTTTCTTTTTTTTTTCTTTTCGTTTTCTTTTTAAGATTTACCTAGTAAAAATAAAAATTTTGAATACTACATATATGAAATGTTTTTCTTTTTAATAAATTCAAATGAAAGCTTATCATTTGTTACTGCAGGTCACCCAGAAAAGCCCAGGACTAAATCCTAATGCTACAGAATTCTTAAGTAAACAGGATGTTCACCACTGGGATGATATTAATACTGACGGTAAGTTAACCTTTTCAGATTTGCAACCCCCCACTTTCCACACTTCTTAAAGCTGATGACACCCATTATAAGAATTGTCACAATTTGAGGAAAAACCCAGTGTTGTTAGGAAGTCTCCTGGCTCTATATATTGGTAACCCTGGGAAATGAAGACTATTCTAGGCTTTAAAAAGTTGTACCTCAACACTCTTTTGTTGCATATTATCTGGTAAAAAAAAAAAAAAAAAAAAAAGATTACTAAACTGTGGGTCAGTGTGACACGGACAAATTTGTTTGTCCTGAAGATTTTTCAGTAGCCCCTGTATTTTTTTAATAATAGAAAGTTACTTTGGTTATTCAACATCTGAACAAAGACGAAATGTTACCCAAAGTGAAATTAGTGATGATTTAGAATACATCCCCACTCTTTGAACCTGTGAGTATTGGTGATACTGGAACTGTCATATTTCAAAATAGTTTACTAACAAGAACAACAAAGTTTTCATATGCACCATTCAGTTGAGCTTTATAACATTGTACAGTATCAATTTGTCAAAATTCTCTTAAAGTTTTTCATTGCCAGTGACTCTCCTGGTGTCCAAAAAGTTTTATTGTCAAGCAGATGTGTCAATGTTCATTCCTGCAAGTTCATGTGGAACCCATTCTTCCAGTTTCTAAAGCTTGTAAACAATATACCGTAGTTAATTCTTTGTACCAGCAATAAAAAGTCAAGCAAACTAAATAAAAATTTTCTGAACATTAAAAATTACCACTGCCATATTTGCACAATAGTAATTGCCACACATTTACAAAAAAATTGTCCCAGTACTAAAATAAAGAAAAACCCCACAATGAGAGATTCAGGAAAATAAACTATGGCCCAAGGTTTTGATTAAGATAACCCAATATCCTGGTGTATGTTTTTCGTGGCTGTTAAATCCCAGGGGACAGTATGTAAACTGAGATGGCCAGTGTTTTTTTTTTATATATATATATATATATATATATATATATATATATATATATATATATATATATATAATGTGTATATGGCCTGACAATTGCGTCTAGCATGAAACAGACTGTTGCCTCTAAGTGTTAACTTCTATGTTCCCTTTTATATTTACACACGCTCTAACTCTGATATTGAGCACTTTATCCCATAAATATAGCACATCCTAAGACTATATTTCTTTATATATATATATATATATATATATATATATATATATATAATCTTTTATCTGCCTAATCATGAGATTGTAAATATCAGGTCCTATTGTGATTTTATTTATGTTTATATATGTAGGTTTTGTTTATGCAGAAAATTTTAAATGTTTATACGTGATTATTATGGTATTATGCCAGAATGGAAATTTGCACTCAAATTTAATATCAGACTGTCAAAGGAAGCCAGATTCAAGACTGACCTGGGGTTACCCCTGCCCACCAAATTCAGACACGTGACCCCATACCTGCATTTGGTATTGAAAGTGTCAGTGAGAATGTTGAACAGATGGATATATATAAACAATCACCTCAGACATGTTTGTGAGAGCATTTCCTCACATATTGCAATCATAATGAAAGGTCCATGAACATTGATGTTTGTGCGTGTGTGGGTGCTTACACATACTGGCCAAAAGTAAGAGATAAAATAATAATAGTTTTAATAAAGTATTAACTAATGAAATTTCAAATCTTTTTTTAGTCATGACAGACCCGCTTCATTACATTATAAAAATGTTACAAAATATAATTTGACCATTTAATATCTCTGAATTTTGGGTACCAGGTGTTTGTGATACATAATGCTATATACTATGCCATCTCTGAGGACTTAGTAATTTTCAAATGAATGTTACTCACAGGTGTGTGATGGTTAACAAGCTGGGCATAAATTTAATAGTTTGTTCATAACTAACTTTGAAAGCCAAGCTTAGTCAATAGCCGAATTTCTTTTGTAATAAATTTCAGTTGTAATTTTCCCTGCTACCTTATCCAATTACCCAATCTTCCATTCCATTTAACCTGCTAGGATATGTGGGAAGGAGATAAAAGATCAGTATTCAAAAGATGAATATTATGTTTCTTTTATAATTTGTGGAGTGCAATTCTCCAAGGTATACACAAACCTCACCCATTTCTTTTGCAATCTTCAGAGAGTATTGAAATGAAAAGTTTGAGCACCAACTTAAATAAAAATTGTAAATCATGTTAGCCCCCGACAGATTTTTTTTATAATGTCTGCTCATTTTAAATATAATAAGTGGAGTTGGGTAATGCAAATGTGAAATTCAGATCTATGAAGGCCATGAGAGATGTCTTTGTGAGGCAATGAAAAAAAAATATATATATATATATATATATATATATATATATATATATATATAAAATATATATATATAATATTAATGGCCATGTGGCTGAGTGGTTAGAATATTCACTTTCTGACCATGAGACCCGGGTTTGAATCTCACCAACCATGCTTGGTTTATCAGGAAGTAGACTTCTTGATGTTATCGATCTGGAGGGTGGGGGGGCAATCCCAGCGTGCAGCACCTTTGGAAAGTGCCTGAAAACTATACCATGGGTTGACCCAAGCCTTGTGAGTGGAATTGGGTAGACATAACACTTGAGGGCTGTTGATAGCTGTGCTAGCATGAAGCCACAAGTCATTGTAGCTGGCAGTGTGAGCGGGCTGGCTTGGTTCAAATTGTTGATCATGCTAGATAACACGCTCTCTCCCAGAAACTGTAGCTAAGGTCTACTCAGCATAGTTGCAGTATAAACCACAAGTTGGCTCTCTGTGGGTGTTGAGCAAACACAAATGTGCCCGAGCGAGTGGCTGCAGTAGGGATTGGCTAGTCACCCTAGTAGACAGGTATCGTCAAACATGAGTGCCCATCTAGTTGACAGATGAAAACTGTTTAAATGTAGTGTGAGCTGATAATGGAAAACTTGGTCTTGTGGGAATTTATTCTCTAATTTAGTTGCACCCATTCAATCTTTTATTTCCATTATGGCCTCTTGCATCACTTTGTTTGCTTGATTTTGTATCCTTGCAAAAAAAAAAAAAAAATCTGTGATGGAATTTTGTGCTAAAGAGCAAAGCTTGTGGTTGCATTTTTCTGTTAGAAGGGAAAATTGATGAGTGGTTTATTATATAGAATTAGGTGAACTTAACACAAGCTGACTAGATTGAACCATCACTTATTAGATCATAAGCCTTAACCTTAGCATAAAATTTATGAAAAATGTCAGCCTGTCTGGCATAAGAATGACAAGCCCTTTCCCATTGCCACAGAGAAGGTAACTAACCTTCACTACTTGGCAGGGGAGAGGACTTAGCATTGCCAGGGGTCAAACAAAGGTGACTTATAAGGTTATTAACATTGTTGCCCTTGTGGAGATATATTAATAATGCTAAAAATTATTGTTGTGTTCTTCAGACTATATCTGGCTGGTGATGACAAAACAACAGTACTCTTTGCTTTCAAATTCTCTTAGAATGTTATTGAAAATACTCTGCAAGTGGCAGTTAATTACCTGCTCAACTGATTAAAAAATGTCTTCACAATTTTTTTTTTCTTATTAGTGGTTTGTATATAAATTATTAGTAATAATTTAAAAACCCTTCCTCCCAAACCTGAAATCTTTGCTACTATGTGCCAAACACTTCAGAAGTGGGATTGTGGCATCCCTAACTTAGATGTAGACAATCCCACTCCTTTATTCTGTAAAGATTTATCTATACCTGAGATGAACTCACAAGGCTAATACTCTAGGCAAGACCCATGTGATATTGCAGTGGCCTTTTTGATATAAACAATTTTAGTTTAATTAATGGATTTTTTTTTTCAAATGAGTTAGGTATAGCTGTGCACTGATTCATTTGTACTGAGATTCAGGTCAATATTCTTTTCTTAATGTCAACAGTCTCTTTTTGGTTTTCATTTAATTTTTTACTTCTAACTACAAATCTGCTAGGTGTTGTAAAATAATGTCTGTCTTTCAGGTCTCTATCAGTTTGCAAATGGTGACATAAACAAGCTGGAAGCGAGTAGTGGGGTGTTCTCTCCAGCAGCTGCTTCTGAACCCCCACTGCAGTCCATTTCTGCTGACTTCCCCCCCACAGGCACTGGCACTGGGCCTGGCTCCTTACTAACAGCCTCTCCTGCTCCACCCCCAGCTGCAGCTGCTGACCAGACAGTGAGCACCATCAACACTGGACCTGCTGCTGCAGCAGCTGGTGGTGCCGGCACTGGCTCAGCCGGTGCCGGCACTATCCTTGGCACTACTGGGATTCCTACCACCTCAAGTCCACTTATTTATTCTACACAGACTGAAGCTGCTACCCTGCAAGGTAAGGATCCTTTTTTAAGCTGGGAAAGACTGGACATTTCTCCCTGAATTGAAAATTATACAAAGTTTCCCCCTTTTCTGAAGCCCTAAAATAAATAACCTTCCCTAGCCCTGTTATTTTCAAATTGCCACTAAGAAGTTGGCAACTATAAATAGCTTTAGAAATCTTGGGCATAGCAGCCACAGCTTGTATAATATAGACAATCTTACTTTCATGTTCAAAACTGTCAGAATAGCTTGTGTTATGCAAACCCATATAGAGATTGTTTATTATTTGTACTAGTGGCCACAAAATTAGTTATTTAGTTATTCCTTTTTTAGGCTTCCTTTTTATAGCTTCCATTGGTACATTATATATATATATATATATATATATATATATATATATATATATATATATATATATATAAAAGTTTATTATTTTATTTTTTTTTTGGAGAAAATGGAGAATTGTAAATATCTAAACTGAAATGTTTTGAGCATTTTTATTTATTTACTTGAATTTTGGTAATTACATTCTACAGTGAAAAACAAAATCTCAATCTCAAAATATTAGAATATTCTATTTTGAGTAAATCCCTATATATGCAATATATATTATTTTTAATATCTCACTCTTAATTCAGTAGACCTAACAATCACAGGGATGACATTGACATCCTCTTTGCAGAAAATAAGCCACAGTAGGTCATTGCTCAAATGGTTGGCTGCTTGCAGTATTATAACAGAGCATATTCACAGAAAGTTTAGTGAAAAGTGTTGTAGGAAAAGAGGAATGATTGTAGCTTTGAGGATTGTCATGCAAAACTAATTCAAGAACTGAAACTTCACAAGTAGAAGACAGACTGGAGTCTGTGCTTCAAAAGCTACCATGCTCACACATCTAAGAAATGAGTTTCACATTCTTAGTGTCAAACCACTCCTGGACCAAAGACAATGTCACAAACATCTTACCTGAGCTAAGAAAAAAAACTGGACCATTGCTTGATGGTCCCAATTCCTCTTTTCAGATGAAAGTAAATTTTTCATTTCATCTGGAAATAAAGATGCCAGAGTCTGGAAGAGTGTAGCGACACAACCCAAATTGTGTTAACTTTTCCCAGTTGGTGATTTGAGGTGCTATGTCATGTGCTGGTGTTGGTCTGCTGTGTTTTATCAAGTCTGGGGGTCTTAACATGGCTGTCTACCAGGAGATTTTAATAACAATTCATGCTTCTGTCTACTGACAAAGTTTTATGGAGATGTTAAATTACTTTTCCAGCAGGACTTGGCACCTACCCACAGTACCAAAACTATGAGTAACCGTTTTGCTAACCATGGTATTTTGATTGTTGACCATTGTGCTTGATTGGCAAACCAACGTGCCTAACCTGAACTCCCCAAAGAGAATTGCCTAGAGCAGAGGTTCTCAACTGGGGTCCATATGGACCCTGAGGATCCATGCAAATATTACTGGGGTACAGACACACACAAAAAAAATAAATAAATAGCAAATTGGGGTTTTATGGTAGTTTTTTAGTTTCTATAGAGCAATTTCACTTTGGAACAGTTGTTACCACTGAGAATTGGAATTTCTACAGTAATCTATGCCATATTAAAATAGTAAAAACAGAAAAACAACTCTGACTCGTAGAAAACTCTTATTGAATCACAAAGTAATGAAATATTTCAAGCAAAATTGAAAGATAGGTAGCATAATATATGGAAAGCAAATGTCACTGCTAAAAAAATATCCACTACTCTAGGGGGAAAGCACTGCTCTGTTATTGCTTCCCCATCATCTTACACCCCTTCCTCCACCACCCATCTTTCCTTTTTTGAATTGGGATTTAGTCATGTCTTACTATCAAAAGCCTGTAATAGACTTGGCATTGTTAAAAGGAATGATTTTCTGACTATTATTGACATCGATTATAGCTAACTGCCTCAACCACAGGGATCTCATTGAATGAATCTGCATATTTTTTTTAATTTATTAATTAATCATATTTTAAAATGGTTTGTGTTTTACTAGTGTACATAAATGTTCCATAGAATTTAGTTGTTAAATACAAGTTTATTCTCATTAAATTAGTTTTACATTTAGTATTTCAATATTACATTTTTTTTAATTTTTTTTTTTAAATTGAATGGTTGGCGGGTGGGTGTTGTAAAAATGTTATGAGTAAAAGTGTCCCATGGTTTAAAAAAAAAAATAGTGGCTGGCCAAGAGGCAGATTATACTACAGACTAGCAACATAGGCTTCCATAATATCTTAGCCATAGATTGCCTCCCTGCCATACCATGTTGATGTAGTAATTTATGCTAGAGGAGCCTCAACCCTGTACTGAGTGCATCAATGGATATACTTTTCAGTTTTTCAACATATGTATTAGAAATTTTCTTTTATTGCTTTTAGGAAATATTCTTATTGGGGACTTTTGGGTTTTCATTAGTGATTACCCATAATCTTCAAAATTAAAATGAAAACGTTTTCATATATTTCACTTTGTATAATAAATCTAGAATATATAAGTTTTATTATTTAACTAAATTGATTTTTTTTTTTTTTTTTTTTAAAAGTGCATGTGTATAACACAGATAACTGTAGCATAACACTATCAGATTTTATTATGCAAGTCAATGTTTTTACAAACTGTTATGGATCAACTAATGTTGATAATATCTTCAGGCAATATTTGTGATACAATGTAAATTTCAGTTTGTTGTTAGGAGTATTTACAATGACTTATTAATGTGACCTTAAATAAATAAAAAAGATTAGTGTTGTTAGATTTTATAATTTTTATTAATAATATTGATTTTTTAAGTATTTCACCCCAAGCACGGTGGAGTGTCACTCACACACAAAGGGTTACAGAGTGAGAGTAACGTGGGGTTTGAGGAAAGGTTAAAGAAAAGGACGGGGATGAAGATCAAGGCATCAGAAGATGTCAATTGACATTACATTTGAATATTTGAAGATTATAGCTATCAAGGAAGCAAGCAAGTAAGAGGAAGGAAGTTCCACTGTTGGGAAGTGTAAGAGAAGCTGTTAGAGTAGAAGAGGCAGTTACATTTAACTGTTTTGACAGTGAAGGGGTGGGACCGAGATGCCAACCTAGTAGCATGCTTAAATTCATGCAGTCAGGGTACCAGTGAAAGTAGCTCATCAAAGCAGTTGCCATGAAAATATTTGTAGAAAAGACAGAAGGAAGCCACATCATGTCTGAGAAAGTGACTAGTCGAGATGCCAGATCAGGACCTATCACATTACATATGTCTTTGGATTTTGTCAAGAACCTCAAAATGAACAGCAGGGATACCAGACTATATATGGCAACAGTATTCAATGCAAGGATGAATGGTAGATTTGTTGATTTGAAGGATGGACTCTGATGAGAAAAACATTGCCTACTTGAGAACTGATGACACCAGGAAGATTATTGAAGATCAGAAACAGAATAGGGCCTCAGGGAATACCAGCATTCGTATGAAAGGAACTGGAGGAAAACCTGTTTAGGACGACCATTTCACAGTTTGACAGGGATGATTGGAATAAATCAACTAATTGTCCTTTAATACTGTATCCTTGAAGCTTAAGAAGGCTGGCATGCTAAACCCTGTCAAACACCTTGGAGATATCTAGAGCCACAGCTCAAGCTTCATTATTATCAAGAGCTTGGTAAACAGATTCAGTTATGACCATAAGCATGTCAGCAGTAGACCAGGCAGAATGGAAACCATGTTGTTTGTCAGAGAGTAGATCATGGGATGTAAGGTGTTTAACCACTCTGGCATTGATTAAAGCCTTAAAAATTTCTGCTAAAGAGTGGTAAGAGACCGATAGGACGGTAGTTAGATGGGCCAGAAGGGTTTCCAGAGTTCTTAAAAACAGAGACAACAGATGAGGACTTCCAACAGGCTGGAAAGCAAGATGAATTTATTGAATACAGAGAGGCAAAAACATTGGAAAAGTATAAAATTGTATAAAACGGCCAAAAAATAACTGAAAACTTTGGTATGATGAGCACAATTAAAAAAAAAAAAAAAAATGGATTTAAGAATGACTTAATGGAGATTTGAGAATTAAAAAAGGGGGTAGTAAGAAAAGTGGATATATTATAAGGGAATATTTGAAGCTGGTGTTTTAGTTGTAAAGGCAAAATATTACATTGGCTAAAACCATGCAAGCAACCAAAATATCACAAATGTTGGATGAAGAAATACATGTAAATTGATTTCTCAACAGTAATTTTTAGTGATGAATGTAGACTTCTGTCTATTTCTGAGATATTATTACTGTATTACATTGTTTGTAATGTTGTCCTCATCTCCTCATATTCATGTTCTTTATGGATACTGTCAGATAAGACGACTAAGGTAATAAGTAGGGGAATCTGGAGTGATGATTCAGGCTAGTATTGTACACAATTAAAAAATTCCCCCAAATAGTGATCTTTAGTTAAAGACAGACATATTGTACGTTCTTGGACAAGATAGGTTTGTAGTCTGATAGAACACAACCAAGAAGCCTCTTCACATTCTACAAAGCCAACTACTGCCCCTCTTGCCACAAAATGTTTAAAAAATAAAATAAATAAATGAACCTTTCCATTAAACTCTCTTGTAGAAAACTTGTGGTCCATAATTAAGTATTGTATTTGAGAATGGTAAATATTCAAACAAAACATTTCTGGGAAGCAGCAAAAAATGCAAGTAATTTTGAAGTTACAACAGGTAGAAAAATTAACCAAATGAAGTTTTGAAGACTGATGAAGATTATAAAGTATCAAGGAGTTCATATTAATCATGTGAAATTATAATGTATATTGGGTATTAATCAAATGTTTCTCTGGTCTATGTCTTTTGGATTTGCTTATAAATAAAATGTGTTGTTTGCAAAATAACCTTTACTAAAAGGTTAAATGTAAGCCGGAACTAATATTGTTCATATAAATATATCCTAAAAATTTTACTGCCATTGATTAGTTAATAACAATTTTAATAAAATCTGATTGTAAATAGAGGTATTTAAAGCTAAACTTTTTGCACATCAGTATTACAAATGATAAATGGCTTAAAGTTATATAACATGTACTTGTCATTATGAACTCACTAGGGCACAAAACATTCAGACTAATTAAAGAATACAAGATGCCTAAATCCCTCCTCGTAGATGTCAAATTACCCACTTTATTAAAGTTGGAAAAATTCATTTTTCAATGTCCATTTCCATCTACACCAACACACAGTAGGTCATTATCATTTTTCAAATTTTAGTGAACAGCAAATACAAAAAAAAAATTATCAGCCTTGTGCTTATGATTAGCCAATGTTTGAGAACATTTAATGTTATTTACACTTCTCCAGATAAAGGTGCACGTATTTAACATGTTGGCAATATAAATCAACTCTGGTATTTAATGAAGTTGTTGGCCAACTCTAGCTAATCTGCTGTGGACATTTTTGGTCTTTAGTAAATCATTGATAAATCTAAGTATAAACATTTTAGCCTGGTTAACATATTTGTTGTAGAGTTATCTGCTCTTGATTGAACCTTTTTGAAACCTAATGTTAAACAATTGCAATTATTTGATATTAGAAATTAAAAACGCTTAACAATGATTTTTTTTTAAATAGGTCTTTTTTTCATAAAATATTGCCTAGAAACAATATATTAAAAAAATCAGTTTATAAACTTTTCTGACTTCTTGACAACACTACACAAGGATTTGCATGAAGGATTTTTCTTTTGTTGCTGTTATGGGCTGGTCTACTCACTAATTGAGACTTGTATAATTGTGTAGGTGTGAGATAGATGTAATTCTTTGTATTTAATTATTTCTTGACTAGATGAGAGTCCAGCTCAAGTTGATGGAACACTGTCTGATGAGCAGATCCGGCGAATGCTCAAAAGTCAATTGGAATATTACTTTTCTCGGTGAGCTCTTCTTGCTTTCAATACTTTTCAAATTGCCCTATTTTATTGATACTTACAATAATGGAATTAATCTTTACAGATAATATCTTCCTGTTTGGAACTTCATTTTGAAAAGATAAAACTTTATAAAAAAACAATGCATATATTTGTCAGAATTAACTTTTTTAAAAAATTTCTCATAAATTTAAATCTATTACCTTTTGCTAATTACACAAACTTTATTAATGCTAAGTTTGAAAATCATAAGTATCATTAATTTTTCCAGAAGTAAGTTGATAATTCAATGTAAAGATTATTTTCTCAATGTCACTTACTTTTCACTATTGTGATAGTGTTTTTATCTTCAGATATTAAGGTTTTATTAAATTGCTCTATCTCAACTTGCAATAGTATCAAGTTCTTAATTGAGAACTGACTTTAATGATTCTGAATGATGCTTGTGTCTCACTCAAGTGGTTTTCTTTTATTGTAGAGAGAATTTGACATCAGATACCTATTTGATGTCACAAATGGATGCTGACCAATATGTGGCTATCTCAGCTGTTGCCAGTTTTAGTCAGGTTCAGAGGTTGACCAGTAACCTTGATTTAGTTGTTGATGTCCTTCGAGGTACGTGGAAGCCCCTCCCCCCACTTTTTTAACAATTTTATTTAATCTAAAAATATGGGTCTTCTGTAAAGAAATTTTGTTAAACATCATGTCCTCATGTGTTAAAAAGAAAAAAACAAAATGCAGTCAGTTTACATTTAATCAATAGAAATGTCATGGAAGTTTCCATCCCAAAACCAATATTTTGCTGAAATTGCGCATGAATATGAAATTTTTTTTTATTTTCTTTTTTAGAATGTCAAAATGTTCAAGTTGATGAAAAAGGTGAAAAGGTCAGACCCAATCATAACAGATGCATTGTGATACTAAGGGAAATTCCAGCCACGACTCCAGTGGAGGTTAGTATACTTTTCTTCTTCCTCTTACCCCTAGCCATTATGTTTTAGCTTTTGACTTGATAAAACTATATTTGTCAGCAATTTGTTTACCAAAAAAAAAAAACTTTTTTTTCTCTCCCTCTCCAGGAAGTTGAAAATTTATTTTCTGGCAGTAATTGCCCCAAATTTGTGAGCTGTGAATTTGCTCATAATGATAGTTGGTATGTGACTTTTGACTCTGATGAAGATGCACAAAGAGCTTACCAGTACTTAAGAGAAGAAGTCAAGTCTTTCCTTGGCAAGCCAATCATGGTAAGGAATTTCAGTTTCTTTTAAATATTTGTACGGATACTATAACTGAAATAAAAGAAAATATTGATTAGCTATTTTATTGTGTATTTTTAGAATTCCATCAACATTAATTTACAGTGTTTTTCATGTCCATATCAGGTTTAAGACTGTTTTGCAGATATTTTAATCTTTCATGGCAAGACATTCTTGAATAAAAATTTTTAATATTTTTTTTTTGACTTGTTGGGTTAGTGGTATTTAGATTAATATGAAAGATTTTCTTAGAATTTGTGTGTGATAACCATTTTCTCTTGTTTCTTTCTATTGAAATATTCTTTTTAATTTCTTTTTTAGGCTCGCATCAAAGCTAAGCCATTGATACGGCCAAGCTACGTCCCTAGGAATGGTTTAAAGCCACATTTTGAGCAACAAACATTTCCTTCTCCACAGAGATATGCTTTTTTACCAAATTTACAGTATAGCCAGCAGGTAAGCTGTTGTCTATCGTCTTTATAATTTTCTAATTACACCAAGCAAAGGTTGCTAAACTATTTCTAATCTGCTGAGGGAAAGGTGGCTGTCGCTTGCTGAGAATTATAAAGGCAATGCCTACATTATTTGCTTGCTGCTACTTTAATCTTTAGCACTCTGCATTATTAATATTACTTCTCTTTCCACTTTATTCTTTTTTTAAGGCCTCTTAATCACATTATCCTTATTGTTAATTTCACTCAGTTGTTTTCTGTTGCCATAGCATGATATGACAACACAACTATGAAATTCAAACAAATTCAAGAATCAGTCACCTTCAGTGGCAGGATAAACTTTTTGTACAGTAAATGAAGTCACATACAGAGTGATAAAGGTTAATTTTATTACATGTATGCTAATGATAGATGATTTAACCTTTAACATTCTGCAGTTGATTTTGTTTGCAAAGCAAAAATTTTATCCTGCCACTGTAAATGATACAGTTATGTTGTCATATCCTGCTATGGCAACAAAACATTGACCATGACTGAAAATGAGTAGTGCAGCCGAGGACCCTTGAAAAACAATGCATTGGGAAGCAAAGTAGTGAATAATCCAGTGTGTTGAAGATTTAAAGAAGGGATTGGGGTGGGGGGCTTGCTAAAAATAAGGACCCTCCTCCTCTTTTTCATATCTCCCTTTATTTGGTTTGGCGTAAATAAATGAATTCTCTGTGATTTCCCTCTTCTAAACCATATTTAAATCATTATTGGCAATTTTCAATTTCTTATCAGGTCCCTCCATCCTGGGTATGACGATAAACTACGTCTAACATCAAGGCCTCTGATCAGGAGGTTTTGAGGAGCGTTGAATCACTTCTTAATTGCTGGTGTTCCCAGGTCCACTCTGACCTGGGGTGGTAGCACCTGTTAGGGTCCCAACTATGGGCAAATAGTTAAATCCGAAACTGGGGTAAAAACACTACGAAAGTGTAACAATAGGTTTTAACACCAGAAATACTTTGTAAAAAAAAAAATTACCAGCAATAAAAATTTTGTCAGCATTAAATAATCCATTGAGGGTGATATGCCGTGAAACAAACCAACCATTATCAGGTGCCTGTGTTGTTTCCTTCTTACACATCTATCTTGAACAGATTTTCTCTTTTCTCTGCAGGTAACAATGCATTGGTTTGCCTGGTAGGTTGTTGAATGTTGTGGCTGCTAAGACCTATAAGTTCTTTTAAGTGTGCTTTTTATGTTCATTTCAGGTATTTTATCACCCAGGACATGCAGTACTGTCATCCTGGGCACCTGCAGCGCCAACTATTATGGATCCTAGCATGGTAAGTAATCTTCCCCTCTCTGCTTCCTCTGTCCATCTTTATTTTATTCAATTTTCTGTTACCCTTGGGGTTGGTGTGCTGGTAAAAATGACACATCTAAATACATTTCCTGTGTTTCTACATCTTTCAGCATAACATTTTACAAAGAACAGCCATTTACATCCAACTGAAAAGTTAGTCCAAGTTATAAACTTGGATTCTATTTATTAAATTTATTTTTTTTTTTTTTTTTTTTTATCAAAAATTCGTCAATATGGCTGTTATTGTAGTGACCACTTCATGTATAAAAAAAAATTTGTGTATTTAACCTTTTTAACATTTTTTTTCATTATACTCTAGTATATCATCAAGCTGAATATACTTTTCTTGTTAAATCAGAAGAGCAACCACTCAAATCATTCTTACTTAGCACGTTTCACAGCATCAGTCTTTGTTTTTAGCCAGAGTTTAAACATAAAAAAGGCTCTGTGTTATCTGTTATGCAATCAATTCTTATATAAGAATGGATGATGTAAGCAATATAGACTGTTTATTCAAGTAATAATGTTGAATCTGCAGATAACTTTGATTTAACAACTTCTTTTTTCTCTCTCTCTCCTCTCGTTTCTCCCCCTAAATAGGATATTAACCTTTCTCATCCTTTTAAAAAAAAAATCTTCCATTTGGAAGATTAGTGAAAAGAAAAAAAAATGAACGACACAATCATCATTGGGTGCTGCTTCCTACTGTAGATTGCAAATTAACAGGACTTATTTTGCACCAATTTATTACACTCTCTGCTCAATCTTAGTCTCTGTTGCTCATTAGTTGGTGACCACAAAATTGCTACCCCCCCCCTTCCACCTTTGTCTTGGTTTTCCTCTACTTCCTTTTCCAGGCACCTTATTCTCATGACAATTTAGTAAGCCATGCACTAGATCTTTTAATGTCTAAATAATTTCAAGGACTTTATATGGGTTGTATCAAAAAGTGAAAGAAATAGGTTATTGGTTACATTTCTAAGAGTGGTTATTTTCAGCTTGTAAGCTGTTATGATGTGCGTTGTGTGGTTTTGCAATTTCTCTCTTTGAGGTGAAAGTTTTGAATCCATCATACACTTTAAATCGTTTAAAACAAATGGGAAGAATGTATCTACATTATAGCATATTCATTTTAGTGTAGAATGGTACCTTTAGTGATTTCAGTATTGCTTTGTTTTCTTAGTGCAGCTAACCTAAAGTTTATTTTACTGCATCTTTTATAAGATAGCTTTTGAACAAGATATACAAAATCAGTCACTTGATAAATTTTTGATCCATTTATTTGAATTTTAAGTTGTGGCTGTGCTTTTGTTTTGGTTTAATTTAAGGCACAAATATGATTGAATTGATTGGAGGTTAGGGAAGAATAATTTCACGTTTCCTTTCATCACACAGACAAAAAAAATCTTTTTGCTGTAAGATGTATTCAATACATTATTATAACTTTCTATTGTAAGGTTATTGTTGTAACACACACTTGTACTTGGTATAATATAATTCGTTAACTTTTACCACATCAAATTCCTTTTAGAATTGTTGCCACTGCATTCTTTTAAAGGCCACAAAAAACATGACCACCTACTGTTTTAAAATTGTTAAAACTATTTTTGTATTGTTTGTATAGATTTCTTTTTTTTTTTTTTTCTGTATACTAATAAAAGAATGGATGAGTAATATTTTGGTTTAATAAATTGTTTTGTATGCATGTTTTGTCATTCAAAACCCCTCCAAAAAATAACAAATGCATTAATAATTTCACATACTTTAACTTTTATTACTGCTTGTGGAGTTCTGGGGTGCAGTTAGCTCTGTCAACTCCTCCTATGTACTGAAGGTAGAATTGCACAGAATAAGGCTTGTACACAGTCCTGGTATGACATTCATGATGTTTTGACTGAACTTCTTTTCTGAAGGTCTCAGCAGTGTGGGCAGTTGTCATCAAATTTACTGGCCTCTCTGTCATACCAGGAATTATACAATATATGTCCGTCTCTGTACATGATGGAGTGCTCACCTGCTTGAGGCTTTGCGGTTTCATCTCATTAGCTACATTCTTGGTTCACATGTAGTTCTGTCTTGGGCTAGGTGGTGAAACAATGCAGGGGACGAAAATAAAAATGTCCATGTAAATTACATGTCCCCTGTTTTGTATATTCTCCAACAGGGAGGCTACAACTTTGTGGGCAACGCCAACTGTCCTTGGTACCTGAGCTGTTTCACAGTCCAAGTATAGCTGCCAATTATAAATGTAGCCAGTTTTTGAGTCTACTAGTTCTCAGGCTTTCAGACCCCACTTGTTTTTGCTGGCATGTACATCAACAAGCTCATTCTGCCTTTGAAAGGAATCATGGTTTCATCCACTGGAA